>CM047813.1:393205-555705 GCA_026214975.1 Gentiana macrophylla | reverse complement strand
AAACCCATAAAATGCGGTAAGCATATCAAGCTAAAGTGTGCAACATTAAGCATTCAATGGTCACCATTAAATTGAAAGATAAAACCCAACGAACTCAATCCAACCCAAAACCAAACCAAACCAACCCGACAAACCCAAACCATTGAAACCCTTGGGTTGGTTTATGACCAACCAAAACGTTTTGGGTTGGTTTGGTTTTTTAAATTTTTTATTCGGGTTGACCCAACCCAACCCGATAATATATATATTAACAGCACACATAATAACTTTTTCTTTCATAACATGAATTTAGATATAATAAGTGTGTAAATTTTATAGCATGAATGTGTGAATATAGTTGCATGTTTGTGGATTAAAACCCAAACACAACCTGGAAAGAACCCGAAACTAACCCGAACCAACCCATTGGCTTTTATAGTATTTGGTTTGGTTTGGTTTAGCTTTTCTTTAGCCCAACCCGACTTATCTTATGTAAAAACTCAACTCAATTCAACCCAACCCAACCCAACCCAAGCTCAGACCTAGTCACCATCCCGAAATTATACCAATCCAAACTCAGTAAACTTTTATAGCACAGCTTATTGCAATCCGACTCGGCCCTTATTTTGGGACGATTGTTAAAGATATTCTTGAAAATTAAAAAAAAAAATGATATTTACGCTACATGTTTATTAACAATATTTTTTAATACATATTCTATATATCATCATTCATTTTAAGACTCATATCAATTTACGCATTCCATCACAAAGAATAATGTTAAAAGTATGTTGTGAATTATGTACTGAACTTATGTAGTTGTTTATCATCACCGAATAAAAATAAAAAACAATAAAAATATGGGCCAAGGGTTCAAAAGGACATAAAATAGACTTAATTAGGCAAATAGGACATCAAGAAATCTAATTTGATTATAATGACACAAATTAGATAGATAGACCAAAATACTCTTAATGAATAAAATAAAATAATAAAAAGGGTGGGGGAAGAACGCTGATGCTGTTTGTGTTTTGTTTTTTTTTATATTATTTTATTAAAACAACACTCATGTTTGTTTGTGTTTTGTTTTTTGTTTTGTTGTTTTTTCTTTTTCTTTTTCTCTGGACGTTGATAGCTTCTGTTTGTTGTTTTTTTTCTTTTTTTTTCTTCAGGACATTGAAAGTTTTTTTTTTTCTGTTTTTTTTTTTTGTTTTTTTTTTATTATTCTTTTTATGTATGGTGAAAAGTTTTTTTTTCCATTGACCACGGTGATGTATTGACCACAACGATGCATTATTACCGCGATACATTGTTCATCGCGATTCATTGACCTTACCCGCGTTGAAGTCGACGCCGCGATGAAGTGACACCGCGATGCACTGACAACCGCGATGAAGTAACACCGCGATGCAGAGACACTGCGATGAAGTGACACCACAATGCACTGACAACCGCGATGTAGAGACACCGCGATGCGATGCAGAGACACCTCAATGAAGTGACACTACGATGCAGAGACACCGTGATGAAGTGACACCGCGATGCACTGACAACCGTGATGCACTGACAAACGCGATGCTGAGACACCGCGATGCAGTGACCACCGTGATGTAGACCTCCGCAAAAAAGAGACACCGCGATGCAGAGACACCGCGATGAAGTGACACCGCGACGCGTTGACCGCCGTGATGCAATCGACAACCCGTGAAGCGGAGATACCGTGATCGCGATGACCACCATGATGCATCGACAACGCGATGCGCAGACATCACGATGTAGAGACACCCGCGATGCAATCGAAAATCGACAACCGCGATGCGAGACGACGCGCGATGCACTCACATTTGATGATCGCGACACCACGATGATATTCGATATTTTTCCGACTTAATTGCGGTGACCATCAAGATTTAGTGACATGTGACGATGTAGAAACCGTGATGAAGTGACACCGTGATGCAAGAACCACCCCGATGCAAAGACACCCCGGCGCAGAGACACCGTGATGAAGTGACACCGATTGCGCAGAGACACCGCGATGCGTGCGGCCACCTCGCTGCGAGACACGCCCGATGTAGAGACACCGCGATGCAGAGACACCGTATTGCAGAGACACCGTGATGCAGTGGCCACCCCCGATGCAGAGACACCGCGATGCAGTGACCACCCACGATGCAGAGACACCATGATGCATAGACATTTATTATGTGACTCCGTTAACAAATGATACTTTTGTGCAATGACAACAACATTTGCAACGGTTTATGCAATGACACCCAACTATTTATTCTAGTATATATTTGAGTCTAGTATTACAATTTTGAGCACAATAAGGGACAAAATCCTCACCTCACATGCTAAACACTATAGAAAGACACTCTAACAATCAAAAGATATATCTATGAAGGATAATAAGATAATCTGATAATGAAATAATCTGATATGGTGCAGCCTTGTTCTCGGCATTTCACCCTCTAAATTGATGCTTTGTTGTCAATGCATTGCAACCCAAATAATAGCTTTAGCATCAACCAATTAGCGCACCATAAACGCCGGCATAAGTAAGTACTATGAAGGCACTTGTTCTTCCATGAAGTATGGCTTGATCAACTCTGATTTCTTCATCAAATTTAGGCTCTGTTGACTTCACTTTGTCGCTTTCAATATTCAACTAGATAGTACCACATTCCTAGTTTCAGCTCATTTTTTGCTCTAACAATTATCGGTTTTGCAGCTCTGTTATAGCTCATCATAAGCAGCTCAAAACCATCCAAATATCAGCCCAAAAACAGCTCCGAATCCTCATCAATTTTAGCTCGTTCTTTGCTGCTCAATAACATCATGATATGTATCTTAAATACCTGCTTCAAATAGCTTAGATGCAGAGCTTGAAATCTTCATTAATGGCTGCTCAATACTTTAGTGGAAATATGCAACTCTTCACTCTCATTGATCGTGTGTTCTTCATTGTTTTATCATAAACTCAACTTTGTTGTGAACACCCATGAATTGAAGCTCTACATTTTGCTCTAATTGAGAAATCTGTTGCAAGTGACAAAATATGAAGAAATATGAAGATTAATATGAAGATTCGATATAAAAAAACACTATCTTCGATCCAACGGGTTTGTCGGAAATCGGAATCATCATTGCCGACGCCGCCAAAAAAGAGGTTTTGAGATAGGGAAGAAATAGAAAAGGGAGAAATTTATCGTGCTACCATATTACGGAGGGTAATATAGAAAATTTAATGGTATTGTGTCCTTATAAACAAATAAGATTTAAGTGTGTCCTAAATGCCTATTAAGTGTTCAAACTAGTCATTATAAACAAATATCCATAAAAATAATTCTCCCAAACAAAAAAAAAGAAGAAAAAAAGCATACATTCTTGTTTTTATATGTTTTTTTTTTTATTTTATCATGGACTCTTTTATTTTTCTTTCACCGTACATATTTAGTGTCCCGACCATAAGGACATCTATATCAAGATTTAGAATAATCGTATTTCATTGATTTAACTGAATAGTGTAGATACAAATATATAGGCCCAAGCCGACCTGGCCAACAAGACACATTAAATTTCAAATTATAATAATAATATCTAACTAGACTCAATATTATTCTCGACACACCCCCACAATCTCGTGGGAAGAGGCTGAACACGGAGATTGGACTTTAAACGAGCAAAACGAAGCTACGCCAACGGTTTCGTGAGGACATCGGCCAACTGATCCTTCGAAAAGATAAAAGAGATGTCGAGCTTGCGGGCAGCAATTAATTCACGAACATGGTGGAAGTCGATCGCTATGCACTTCATGTGGGCATGAAACACTGGATTGTGAGCAAGGTAAGTGGCGCCAATATTATCGCACCATAGAGTAGGCAGAGAAGACAACAGAATTTGCATCTCACGAAGAAGACTGCAAAGCCACTGGAATTCTGCAGCTGTGTTAGAAAGAGTCTTATACTCGGCCTCAGTGCTACTCTAAGAAACAGCCAAATGTTGCTTACTACGCCAACTAATGAGTTTATCACCAAAGAAGACACAATATGCCCTAACAGAACGGCGATTATCACTGTCAGTGGCCCAATCAGAGTCAGAATAAGCCCGGAGAGAAATAGGGGACCGGCAGGAGAAGAAAAGACCATCGGGGATAGTGTGCTTAAGATACCGAAGAATACGTTTACGGCAACCCAATGAGCTTCGGTAGGTGCATACATATACTTACTAACCTTGTGGACCATGAAGGCAACGTCAGGCCGAGTGAAACTGAGATACTGTAGGCCACCAACAATAGTACGGTAAAGCGTAGGATCGGCATAGGGAGGGCCGTCGTCAAATGTAAAACGGGTAAAAGCCGACACATGAGTCTGACAAGGCTTGGCCTTGCCTAAAGAGGCACATTGCAGAAGCTGAAAGATATACTTGCACTGAGTGAGAAACAGTCCATCGGAGGTAGGAAGCACCTCAATGCCAAGAAAATAGGACAAAGAACCAAGGTCTTTAACCGGAAAGTGCCGACCAAAATAAGAGATAGCCTGCTCAACAAGAGTAGACGACGAGCCAGTAATAACAATAGCATCCACATAAATCAAAATATAAACACAAGCACCATCACGGGAATAAATATATAAGGAGGTGTCAGATTTTTAGCTGACAAACCCAAACTGAGTTAACACATCCGTGAATAGAGAGAACCAAGCACGTGGAGCTTGACGGAGGCTATAAAGACTAGCGAAGACGGCAAACATAATCAGGATAATCGGGGTGAACAAACACCTGCGGCTGCTACAAATTGACAGGCTCAGATAAATGCCCATGGAGGAAAGCATTCTGAATATCCACCTGTCGAGAGACAAAAGAAGATGAATAGTGACCGGTTTGACAACCGGGCTAAAAGTGTCGATGAAATCAACTCATTCAGCCTGATGAAAACCCTTGGCCACAATCGCGGGCCTTGTGGACGCTCAAAACGACCATCCGCATGACGTTTAGTGCGATAAACCCATTTATTGCCAACAATATTCATACGATGATGCGGAGGAACAAGATCATTGTGTCCAGTTGCGCAACAACACGCCGATTTCTCTCTCATAGCATTACACCAATTCGGGTGTTTAGAGGTGGTGGTCGTCAAACCATCAAAGATAAATCACCTACTACCTCTATAGCTAACATAGAGGGAGCAGGGGTCGAACCCACAGGGAACGGTGGAATATTTCTTCTGAAATTTACAAAATAAAATATGTATGGTTTTTATCTAATTTCCTAAGAAGAAAAGGAAAAATAAATGAAGAAAAGTTCCAGCTAATTAATTATTTCCCCCTCAATTCCCACGATTGATCATCGATTCAAGGATGACTCATTAAATTAATAATAAATTGGTTACACTAGACCACAACCGTGAATCAACCAATCTCTCCTAAATTTGTTAATTAGGACAAACGCCTCTAATTACACCCTAATTATGGCACACCCCGCAACGATCGCCCGGAGTTTGGTGACATATATAACAGCTTTAAAGATTAGAGAGACTCAATTACTATGTATTAATCCAACCGGCTTAATTTTAACAATAGTATTATCTATTTTAACAGCAATGAATCCTACGGGCTACGAACCGATAGACAATGTGTTATTTACCACTAAAACCAATCTTTTATTGCAACCGCCTAAGATGGATTTTGGTACTAGATCAAAATAATCGTTTAATCATCGCGCCAACAACTAATCGAATAATTCTAATCTTATATCCGTGAAATCAGAAAACAGACAAATACTATTAATCAAATGAGGAGAAATACAATTAGATCTCACAATCATACAAAATTGAGGCTCAATAATCAATCAATCAAGATAAAACTAACTACTCATAAAAATAAAATAAACTAAAGAAAAATAGCAAAATTACAATACCACCAGAAAAGTAGTCAAGAAATAAGTCGCCAGCAACTCTTATGCGCAGCTCCTCTTCCCAATTATTCTTCCTATTAAACCTAATAATCTCTCGTATAGTATGTTGCTACTCACGTAAATATATTTCTTAGAATCGGGAATGCTAACTTGGGCCTTGCCCAAGTATATTTATTTTTCTAATTTATTAAAAAGTCTTTAATAATAATAATAATAATAATAATAATAATAATAATAATAATAATAATAATAATAATAATAATTACAAAAAATGTTCTTTTATTAATAAAAATCCAACGTGATTAAAGAGCGAAAATCTATGGTTGGCTTCGACAGACTTTGTCTTCTCGTCAATAGTCGGGATTCCGATATAGGCGAAAACTGAAATTCACGATTCTTGAAATGGCGCTTTCTTCCATTCTCCCACAAAACTTTCGAACATTGCTCTATACATCCAAAATTCCTCCATCATCTCTTCCGAATTCTTAAAACCTGAAAATTATCAAAAACATACCCGAAACAAAGCATCTCCCGACAAAATAGATATATAATAATCACCGTAAACCCTATAAAATACGGTCTCATCAAGAGGCTTCGGTATAAGAAGTGGGGTTGTGGTGTCTGTAGAGGCAACTAGGGGGTGAACAAAAAGCGGAAACCAAACCAACCGGCCGAATGAAACCAATCCAAACCGAAAATCGAAACCATGGCTTTTTTGGTTGGTTTTTGTATTGTTAAATACCAAACCGTGAAGAAAAAATTTGGTTTTGGTTTTCTAAAATAAAACCGGACTAAACTGTAGGCAGGATATATATATATATATATATATATATATATATATATATATATATATATATATATATATATATATATATATATATATATATATATGTGTGTGTGTGTGTGTGTGTGTGTGTGTGTGTGTGTGTGTGTGTGTGAATATCGACACACTATTAATTAAGGGCATATATTTGCACCACACCAATCCACTCGTGTACTACTCTACATGTGCACTACAGTAAAACTGACTTTTCATCAATACATTGTGAGACCTGATCACCACAGTGAACCGACTTTTCGTCGGTCACCCTTAATTATCACTACATGTAAACAACTAATATATCAGTCCATGTTCTATGAATACTTCAATCAACTACCTCACACACGTAGTTTAATGCTCATCCTAATAGGACCTATGACAAGATGAAATAAAACAGTTTACATGGTTTTATATGATCATCTAAATCAGAAAATATGATAATATAATTTTGTCCACACACACACACACACATATATATATATATATATATATATATATATATATATATATAGGACCCAGTGACATTCGAGTTATGGTGTATGGTAGATGGAGAATGAGAATCTTGTATGATTGTCGTATGAATAATGACATGAATTCACTGAACCGTGATAATGCCCTTCCAGTGAATTATTTGTAAAAAAAGATGAATAAAATCCGGAAAAAAACCCTAACCAAGTTGATCCAAACCGGACCGGATAAAATGGTTTTACTTAGCTATGGTTCGGTTTTGGTTTGTAAATTTTGAAACTGTAAAAAATGGTTCGGTTTTAAAAGTGGTTGAAAACCGGAAAACAGGACCACCCCTAGAGGCAACAAGGGCTTTAGGAAAAGGGTAGCGGATAAAGTCAGGCCGAAAAATTGGTTTGAGGGAATTGGTTTTGGTACGAGTAACCATGGTGTGAGTAGGAGCATGTGGGGTAGGAGACGATTCTGGAGAGGCCGAGGCCAAAGTGGACGCAGAAGAGCTTGGTAGGGAAGGCTCAGGAGTGGAGCCGAATGGGGTGGGGTCGGATTGGAGGGAGCCGGCATGGGAGATGGATTTTAGGGAGTGTTAGAAAATCAAAGCGGGAACGCAGCGAAATTCAAAAAATTTGATTTCCTTTTCCCAAGATCGACTACGTTTAAGCAACAAGCATAAAAGAAGTAGACAAAAGATTATCTTGGTTGATCCAATTGGATCGACACTTTGTCTACGGTTGTAGTTTCACACGAAGCCGCCCAAGCATTCGTCTTCTACCGGTGATCCACACGAACACCTCGCCGGAAACCCATCATGGATTGCTACCGGAAAAACTCGGCTGCTAGACCGACTTTTTCTCCCTCATAAATCTCTCTCTAGGAAGCTGTCTATTTTTCACAAAAACTAGCCAACCCCTTTCTTATATAGGTGTTAGGGCGCCACTTATGATTTCCAATCTGATTGGGATTAGCTTCCTAGTAGATTGAAGAGAAAGAAAAAAATTCCTAATAAAATAAGGAAAATATCTTTTATTGAATTATCTCATTTAATTTAGTATCATATATTAAATATTTCCAAGATATTGTCAATATCTTATACCTTATATTGACTATATTTATCTTATTACTATCAATCTATTTTTTTTTTTCAAAATTAATTAATATCCAATATTAATATTATGGTAATCTTATTAATTAAATTACACAACTCAAATGTATCCTATACAAAATAAAGTGGCGTCCGTTTCCCTACAAATTTGGGAATTGAGATTTTCTTTAATTAATATAATACTATGATTAATTAATTTGCAAAATCCATGTGTATCAATATACATAATAAATTTTGACACACATACATTATGTGTATATTTAATTAATCAACATAATTAATATCTTGTATTATAATTATTCATAATAAATAAATACCACCATATTAATTTACCACTATAACCTTTATAGTACGAGATAAATTCTTTCCTTATTTGGTTATCAACTATAACCACATTTTAATCCGGCTAGATGTTCATATGTGTGTGACCCGATAGGTTTCCGAATATGTTGGCCATAGGCACAAAGTGCAAATTATGAAAATGCCCTTCATACCTAACGATCACGGGATAGCGTCTAACAACACACCGTGATCCCCAATCATCGGAAGAGTCAAATGCAATGACTACTACCTTTTATGTGAAACAGTTACCGTGTAAATTACAATCCTACCGTAGTAATAATATCCATACGATCGTATCTCGAGTGTCAATACATTAATGATCATATCTTATAATATGGATATCAAGCTCTCTCGGAATAACACATTTACTCCCACTTTGCAAAGATTCACGAGAACAAAACATTCCTTGTAAGAAGGTCATTTCGGATATTCGATCCCAATCATAAGATACGCGATTCCCGGACGAACTAACATGTATACTCCACATGCTTCAGTATCACACCCAATCACTACCGCATGATAGCCCCATGGCTCGGGGAAACCTCAACAGTGTCAAAGCATTAAATCCACACCGTGATGCCATGAAGACTCCGGTCTTAAGGATAATTACGTGTGTAGTCAGTTACACTTTTCTAATGTTCTAGAAAAACAACAAATCATAAAGCTCCCACTAGTTCATCGATTCCAAATATCGTCCAACTAGTAACACTTCATGATTTTCCAATTTTTCAATTAGAAAATTACTCGTGTAATTACTACACACTCAAAATTCACTAGAAGAATTTCAAAGTCCGAAATCACCTTTGATCAAACAAAGTTTGTCTTCCGTTTGACATGAATGACATTAGTGACATACCTGTATGTCACTCTTGTTTTTTTTGAAAGGCTTAAGAGAAAATATCTCTTTCAAAAAATAATTGCATTATCGATTAACTAGTTCAACGTCCTAGTTACTTTCCACTTTTTAAAGAAGTCAATACTAGTCAATTATAAATTTTAAGCAATTTAGTAAGGGATATAATGCTGTAAATAAAATGACATATATTAATTCAAGTTAACACTACTATATTTATTTTAGGAATTGTAAACTAAAATTAAGTCTACTCTACCATTCCAAGGTTTTAACCTCGCATCTCAGTGCCGCCTTAGGGTAGGTCAAAGAGATGACGGTTAAATCGAGACAATCTCATCAATGAATAACTTGTGAGAATCGAACATCCCACGAGAATCGAACATCCCTTTATTCATTGACTACCTTTTTTTTAGCCTAGATATTACCAAAAATATCCTTTATGAGTGTGACCTACTATATCGGATCTCTTAGTACGCCCGAGTATGCCGTCTTAGGATAGGTCGGTGACCCGACGAGTATCCGAAATCCTATCCTTTCGGAGACCAAGCCATGAATGTTGATAGTGGCGAACACCATCCTTAGGGGGACGAAATCAAAGCGCCGAGGCGCCACCCTTCTCTCACTTACTTGTATCTATAGTAGAGGCCGTGGGGTTGGCTGTCGCCCCCCCGCTCCCACTCAATATTTTGGAAGTGGTGGTGGGTTAACTAACCACGTCTTTTGATGTTAACATAAAAGTACATCAAATCAAGGATTCGAATGGTGTCGGTAACGTAGGCAAGCCTACCCGCCCTATTCGTTGGAACATATGTGATGATCGGACGAAATCGGGTCAAGACAAATTTATTGAGATAAGAAGGATCACCCCTCCGTTCTCGGTGTAGCTTAGTCTTGCCGGACCCCGTGCATACATCACACTATGAGGGTTAAGTCGGTCGAGCCTAGCTCGATTGACCACCCAACTCAGAAGCGAACCGTTGTTATCCAAGATTTATGGTTCTTTTACCATCATTCAATCTCGTAGACACTACGAATCGAAAACGTGATCTCGTTTGGGCTTTTACGGCGGTTCACCGAGAACACACACCGAAAAGACTTAACGATTTCATAACCCGTCCTCGGATCTTTAATTAGTTACTAAATTAATTAATTACCACGTATTAATTAAATTTCAACTAATTACGCGAGTTTGTATACATGCCTATTTTAATTACCAAAATTAAAATTCTACATGTATGCATGGAGTGGATTTATGATATGATGCATGTCATTAAGAATTCGATTTTATGTCTATTTTACAAACACATAAAAATAAATCATGGAAAATTTAAACACCGAGATGGATTGTTGGTACCCCCGACTAACCTATTTTCTAAGGAAAAGTAAAACTAATTCTAAGTCTTCAAATCTCGATCTTCGATCTTGATCTTGAAATTTCCGGCTCTTGAACCTTCGATCTTGATACTAACTACTTAACGCATTTATGAGAGAGAGGCGTAATATACCAATATATTTAAAATATATCTATATTATCAAATTGTTTTATATAAAAAAAAACTTATTATTATTATTTTATTTTTTTTTAACAATTCACGGCAGGTAATTTTTTTTTTTTTTTTTTTTAATCAAACAGGCCTTTCGGCCGAGGGTTGGAATAAAATAAAAAATAAAAAATAAATGTGACAAACCCAAACTAGGGCAGCCGCATAGAAAAAAAATTGGACCAAATTGTGATTACCGCCGCCGTGACCAAATTTTTCTGGAGAAAAAAAATAAAACAATCGTCCTCCTCCCGTTTTTACCTTCTTGAAGATCTTCAACACCATGATCTTCGTCGTCTCGAACACGGAACCAAAAATAAATACAAAGGGTACTACCTTTTACAATTTTTCGCATGACATAAAATAAATTACACATCCTATGCTCAATTGATGCTAATCAAAAGAGCTACAAAATAGATCTACTGTAAACAATACCAACCCCAATACATCTCTTCAACCACGACAATCACAAGCATTCATCATGAAATTTTGAAAATAATAAAATTAAAACGAAAATAATGCAATCTACACACGATATTCCACTCCTTAGATCTAATATTTTAAACGTATAAATATAGATCAACCTGGCTCGCTACCATCGTTAGTAATATCATCATGCAACGGAGCGATTTAAGGATTCAGATCTATAAATTACACGTAATAAAATAACTAGATCTACTCTGAGGGGTTGTAGAACATACCTCTTGGATCTCAAAATCCAAGTTGAAGAACCGCAATAGAAAGAACGAACGAAGGTGTGAAGAGCACCACGATCTTTCGACGCGTGTGATCCAAGAACTCCCGGTGGAAGGAAATTTCGACTTGAACCCTCCGATATGCCACTTAGGAAAAACCTCCAAGATTTTCCCTTAAACCCCTTGGCCGAATTTTATTCCTTCTTCTCTAAGAGGAGAAGTCGAATTCATTATTATGCTAAGGCTTTAGCTAACTCTCTTTATATATGAGAGTAAAACTTAATTTCCAAGGATTTTATTTTGCAATTAAAATAAATCCATTAAATAAAAATAATCTCATAATATTCTAGAACAAATCTAGAATAATATTCATCTTATTTCTTTCCATAAATATTTATCCAATAAATATTTTATGCATGATAATGTCTTATTAAATCACAAAAATAATTTCTTGTTCCATAAAATAGACAAAGGGCGAATTCACACATATTGACCTAGTCAATATTAATTTTGCCATAACACAATAATTAGCCAAGATTATGGAAAATGTCTTTTCCACATATTTAATTATTCAATTTAACTAATTTAATAGTCTACTAAACAATTAATTCACATATCGTTTTAATAAAGTCCAACAAGAACTAAATTAATATTATTAGGATTCGACGTCCGAGAATATTTATGCTATTTTAGAGAGCACGTCGAGGGGACAATGGACTAATAATCGTGACGGTCCGATAAATCAAATAAATAATTATCTTACGAACGAATAATTATATTCGATAAATCAATCACGAGAATATGCCACAATAATCCCGTGATCGCACTCCTCCGATTATAAGATTATATTTATCTCCTCACGAGAATAATAATAGGCGCCCATTGATATAATCATTACATATGGATTAATCCTCCATAGACTGCTCATTCTAAATCGGGAAGTTACCGTTAACCCTTTCAGAACCTCTTATCCTTATTTACCATTAACCCCTGCAGTGATCAATTAATTCATACAACTCATTGGTAGCTAATCGATTGTAATATGAACTCCATGGATCGATCGGTTTTAGGATTAACAAATAAAGGAATCGTCTATCTACTTCCATAAATGGAAGGAATGGATTCCGTATATGTGATAACACGGACTACTCACTCAATCCAAGACAATGCCAAGATGGGGTAATTCGGACCACGGACTCGGTGTAATCCTTAACCGTCAAGTCAAACAAACCATCGATTCAAGCGATTGATCGTGATCACCTCGTGATTAAGATATATCCATAAATATGATCATCCATTGATTCGATAAGACTTCTCGACACGGAATTATATCGTGAACTCTAATCAAATCGGTCCAAATTTCTATCATATTAAGAGATGTATTTCCTTCAACTTACAACATATGTTTTGGAGATGAAGCACTTCCTCTTATAAGGTTTGGGCCAATGTTTTCCACAATACATGCTACATTTTCTGGCATTAATTGTTGTTTTCGATATATATTGACAAAGACAAAAGTGTACGTAAAGGGAATAGAATAGTGATATGTGCACTACACTTCACAGAATAAGACAAACCACTACATGAAGTAGTAGCCCAATGGATTAAAGTGATGAATTATTTTTGTGATGAAATTCAATGAAATGTGGTGTAGATTGTGTTGTGTAGGATGTTGTGGTTGAAAGTGTAGTGGATGTATACTACTGAAGGGAATAATATTTCATCATTGGTGGCACATACACGTTTAACATTGTCAATTGATTAATCATGCAATCGCTTTAATACAAAAAGAAGAAAGGTACAATTGTAATTTAAAAATAAAAAATAAAAAAAAAAGGCACAGTCTCACTGTCAATGTTTGAAACTAACGGTTGCGTATGCAAGAAAGCTAATACAACCGCAAGACAGACGAAATCTAATAAATTAATCCAATCAGTTAACTAAAATAAAACTTATGGTCATAATAATAAGATTAATAATAATAGGTAAGTATTTGTGGGACTTTTTGTGTCGATTATTTAATGCATGTAAAACTCATACACTTACTTCTCAGTTCCTTAAAGAAATTGTTGAACATCAATAACAAGAATTAATCACCTTATATTTTAAAATTATTGATTATGACCGAATCGATATCAATAAATATGTCATACACCTCAATCATGATTATAATGTACTCGATATCAATAAATACGTAACACACAATAATCATAATGCCAAAATATGCTACGAATGTTACCGTTTGTTGTCAAACTAGCACTCCTCATTCAAGAATAGAATTCCTGAGAATTATGTGTGTTTACCTCATTATATATATATATATATATATATATAAACATAAGTTTTTTTTTTTTTTTTTTTTTTTTTTTTTCAAAGCAACTCATCCGGTTCGGTTGATCGTGAATATCTTTCTTTTAAGTAAACAAAATAACATAAACTTATCATTTTTATAAAAGTCTAGTAGCTTTCCCACAAAAATGGCTCCTCAAGCCGGGAAAACAAATCATCGCCGCCGGCGGTTTGCCATGATGAACGGTGCTTATAGTATTTATCCATACAATCTCCCATTCCGTCAATGCAAAGATCAGGTAGATCGAAAACCGCATCATCATCATCATTATTGTCATCCACAGAACGAGAAACCGAGGTTTCTTGCAGGTTCATACTGCGACCATGATCTTCTTCGCCGAGGAATGTGGCTGCGGCCGCCAAGACGGCGGCTGCTTGAATGTCTTTCGGCGAAGAAGAAACTGGATGCGGAAGTCGATGGGCTAAATGTGGGAAATTAAGGACTGCTGATTGACCTTTGATTGCTAAAGCTGCTACATCATGTGCCCTTGCTGCCATTTCTGCTGTTGCATAAGTCCCTAGCCAGACTCTTGTTTTCTTTCGAGGTTGCCGGATTTCCGATACCCAACGGCCCCAACTCCGCTTTCTAACGCCGGTATATGTAGGATGGTTTTCCAGGTTCTTTTTGGTTTTATCACCATTTTCTTCAGCTTGAGAGTTGATGGTTTTTGGGGTTCTTGCATTCTTATTGGAGAGAGTTGAAGAGAAGGAGGAGGAAAAGGTGGTGGTGGTGGTGGTGGTGGTGGGAGATAAAGACAAGTTGTAGTCTTTATCAAGAATGTTTATGTTTTGGTCCATGAGAGGATTGTCTTGTGGTGGGTAGAAGGGGAACGTAAGAATACAATTGCAAGGAATTCTTAGGATTCTTACAATATTTTTGTTGGTTTATATAAAGTAGGAAAATGTCATAGGAAGTCACTTTTTACCTTATTTTTATTTACCATAATGTATAACTCATTGTTCACGAGGATTATCATAAACAATGTTACACAAGTATCTTAAATGAATTGTGTAAAAATATGTTACGTTAATTGTTAGCATTACCAAATAATAAAAAGTGAAATATTATTTTTCCAATAAAATTGTCATGACAAATGTTACAAAACACTTTTAATGATTACAACATTCAAGTTTAAAAAAGAAAGAAAATTTACAACACATACTCTATTTTTTACCGTAAACAAATTTTAGAAAATTTCATTTATCCTACTAAAGAAATTCACACACACACACACACACACACACACACACACACACACACACACACACACACATATATATATATATATATATATATATATATATATATATATATATATATATATATATATATATATATATATATATATATCGCATTCATTCGGATTGTGCAAAATTTCTTATATATCAATCACATTCATCTAAATTCTATAAACTAGAGTATTTGATGCGTTTTTTTTCATAAAGATTCTATTAACTTGATTATGTAGTATTTGAAAAGGTTAAATAAGAAAACCGTTAAGAGTATCGGACAGTACTCTTAGCATTACTCAAGGGAAAAAGTAGTATTCATGTCAAGTCATAACAATTAACACAACTCTATCAAATATTCAAAGACAAACCCAGAATTTCAACTTGGTATGAGTTAATTAACTATATTCGGATCGTAGAATGAGTTGAATAAAGATAATTTAATTGAATGAGGACATGTTGTTTGGGGAAATTCAAAGTAGAAGCTTCGTTTGGATCACCGTTAGAAAAAGTAATATTAGTATCGATTGGACAACTTGGAAAGACTAGTCATTCTCTTTTAGCGATAGTTTAGTCGCGTATGGTGATTCGCGTTATTTTTTCATTTTGTTTCACTTGGTTACGGCTTGTTCGGCTTGTTTCTTAAGATCAGTGAACGTTTGTAATTGGGCAATCTTGACTTCTAGCGTCTTGCTAGGAGGCCTTAATAATAATATCGATTCTTTGTTCAAAAAAAAAAAAATTTAATTGAATGTGTTGGAATTACAGAATTTTCAATATAATTTTTTTTCATCATCATGAAGCTTAGCTCCTCTAGAGTAAATATATCAATGTGTCCTTGAACACTTTTATAACAATAATTCTAATAAAATCCATATAAATCAATAAAGTCTATACCATGATCGATAAAAATATATCATATTATTTATCTCCAAAAAGGAAAAGAGAGAAATAAGATATATAGCACATGTCAATATTTAACTACAAATGTATCTCATCATTTTTACGCCATGAATTTTTAATCTCTCTTTCTTCAACAACAACAACAAAAAAAATTTAATCTCTTAAACTAAAATCAATGCTTACTTTCATAAATGGTGAACATTTAAAACAGTAATTGACTTTATTAAATAAATCCGGTCATACTAAAAAAAATACTATACATAATCTTTATGGTAAAGTGTCAATGTCGCTTTGCTTTTATATTTATTTATTTATTTTGAATAAAATTGCTAGTATTTTATATATAAAACCAGCAATATGCTTCATGTTTATATTTTTTAATCTGAAATCTGATTGGACATATGGTAAAAGATTCTGCTTGCAAATGTTGTATAAAGGAACAGCTACAAGATTCTATTTTGTACAAATAGGCTATGATTACTCTTCTTTATAGAGCAACTATGATGCATTTTATGAATAATAATAACAAAATTAAATGTTTGTTTGATGTTATTGATAATATCAATTATTCTCTTCGTTTCAAAATAACTGAGATAGTTGTCGAAAATACGCATATTAAGGATATGAATTAATGATTTAATTTGAATGTTAAATTGACTAAAAAAACTCTTAGTTTATAATTAATGCAATATTGTATTTATTCTCTCACTCCTTAATAAATAATGATAGATGTGGAAAAACATAATAAATCCTAATTGAAAATGTAACTGACTCAGTTATTTTGAAACAAATCTTTTTAATAACTGCCTCGGTTATTTCGAAACGGAAGGAGTATTATATACTAGGAAATGGATTGTATTGATTGGAGCTAATGTTGTTGAAATATCATTATTATACAAAAAGTATGTAATTATGGTTGATATGCGTTGTATGTTTTAATTATACTAGGCAAACCTTTATTTTTCTTTAGGGTAGATGCAACTTTATTACGCCAAATCGGCTAGACATGCATCAAGTACATCCTATGGTGGGTGTGAGCCTCAAGTAATAAGGCCATGAGTAGATATGCCTGCTTGGGCAAGACAAAGAGCTAGCCTATTGTCACTACGTTTAATAAAGGAAAAGGAGCAGTGGGCAAAGGCTTTTGCAAGGCATAAACAATCAGTAACTAGGCAGCCGAGTGAGGATAAGTCGAGAGTCGGGGACTTCAGACGTTGAATGTAGGGCAAGGAGTCCGATTCGAGGATGATATTGTGAAGCCCCAAAGAAAATGCTATGCAGAGAGACTGGAGAATTTCGCCATTTCTGCTACGGACAATGACACCAATTGAAGCCGCGTTCTCTGTGATGGAAGCATCAATGTTGATTTTGAAACTATCGGGACTTGGAGGAGTACGTCCAAGTGTCGGGCCAGATAGTGGATGGACTATGTGAGAGGACAAATTTTATAATACAACCGTTGTAGCAAGGTTGTACCAAGTGGCATACATTACAACCATTCATTTCTAACCTCTCGCACACGATAAAAGTGTATTATGTGAAAGAGAGTAAAAATGAGAGGCTCTAATGTATCTTGATTTATTCTGATAACCTTCTACAAACCGCCGCACTACAAAAGTCTCTCATGTAAGAGGGGGACTTTGACGCCGCAATGAATTCCGCAGCTTCCTCCGCATTGTTGATGAGGAAGCCGATGTTAAGATCAAGGTTTTCAAAGACTTTTGCGCACCGCGATTTCCAAATGTACCAAAGAGTACGTGGTAATGATGATAGCAGCTTCTTCAGTTTCTCCATTGATGGCGTCCAAAAAGCCGGCAAAACCACTTGATCGACGAAGGGCTTGCAAAACACGCAGATTATTCATAGTTCTCGACACCTTTTTGGGTATTTCGCCTTCGAAGAGAGCGTGTTTTATATTTTCCATGTGATAGTCACAAATGGAACATGATCCATTTCCATTCCGCGATGCGACAGTGAGGAGGCAACTGAGAGATTGTCTTGGAGGCAACACCAGACAAAGTGGCATATACGCGGACGGACTTTTAAGCTCCAGCATTGACGCCAAGTTCAGTTTGCATGGGTAGATGAAGAGGCCCGACTTTCAGCCATTTCTGGATGGTAAAGTTGAGACGCAAGCTTGTATCCGGACTTTACTGTGTAATTTCCTCTTCGATCAAAATGCCATATTATATCATCACCGTGGTTTCCCGTAGGCAAAGGTATGTTAAGAATTATCAGGCAAACCTTTTGATAACTAATTTTTTGGTAAGATTTTTTATTGCTATTTACCATTACATTTATATATGAATAATTTGAGAAGTACTAGTAATTTTCTCGGCATGTTAGTGTTTGATTTTCGTAATTAACTTGTGATAAATTTAGTCATAAATAAATTACATTTATAATCGGTCTTTATATCCCATTCTCCCATTTTCTTTATCATATAAAATAATCAGTGTTTTTTTTTTTTTTTTTTTTTTTTTTTTTGTTGAGAAACTTTAATCAGTGCTTTTACTTTCTTAAATTAATGGCGAACAAATAAAAAACTAAAAGCCATGTGACACTGAAACAATAATATATATCATTGTCCTTGTTAATCTATAGGGTGAAGTGTCAATTCATATCATATACATGACTTATTGACATGGCTTACTTAATAAAATCATGAACAATTTGCGCCTCGTTTTTGTATAATTTTTTATATTTTAACTTGATCCTCGTTTTTGTATTTGAATTAAAAAGGGAAACTTGAGAAAATATAGTTAAAAAGTAAAAAAAAATTGTGTGGTATACCCCGTAAATAGTGTATTGAAATCTATGCTTTGGTAGTATTTCGGTAGGTTTTTGTAAGAAGACGCACGTAAATTAAGTTTTTATTAGAAATGCAAAATAAAGTGTCACTGATTAAAAAAAGAATAAAAAATATTTACCCACCTAAATGCTACTTAAAAGTGACTCATTGTTAATAACCTGGTTTTCGATAACCGTGTACGTGATCCTACCTACTCAAATCCTACTTAAATCCCACGTAAACGCGACGTATTTTCAAATCCTACTCAAATCATTTTTATGAAGAACATATGAAGTCCAAAGGTCAATTTTTTTTTTTCAACTTTTGAATAGTTCTTATGAATACGCAATGTTTACGTGGGTTTTGAGTAGGTTTTGAGTAGGTTAGCTTATTTACACGGTTACCGAAACCAGGTTGCATGTTAACAATGAGTTACGTTTACATAGCATTTTAGTAGGTTTTGCGTAGGTAATTTTTTAATCAGCAGCACTGTATTTTGCGGCTAACGAAAAACCACGAATTTACGTGGCGGGCTATGCAAAACCTATCGAAATACTACCGAAGCATAAATTTTTATAGACTATCTAAGCGGTATACCATACAAATTTTTTACTTTTTAAGCATATTTTCTAAGGTTTCCCATTAAAAAACTAAATGGTCATTGATAAATAAAAGATTCCATATGTCAAGTCTAATACCTACACGATTCTAGTTTGTACAATTAGCTATGATTACTCATCTTTATAATAAAAATATGTTGAGCCCCAGATTCTTACGTTGGAGAAATTTTTGTGCAGTGTCTCCACACGAATAAAGTTATCATGTAAAAATTTCCCCTTAAATTATCCCGTTATTCAAACTTCATAGGTAAATAAATTGAGAATTATATTTCAATAATTTAAATTGCAAATGATACATACATACCATTTTTTGTTGAAAGAAGTCATAAATGAAATCGAATACAACAACACTGTTTCTTTACCGTTAAGTTATGCCCCGGAGCATCAGACTCTTCTTTATAGAACCTATAATGAGTAGTTCTTGTGGGGGCAGTAACTCCATTTGTGAGTTATACCATATGGTTTATCTGTGCCACACACTTTAATTTTGGATTGAAACTATGTGATTCAGATTAATCACCATGTTGAACTCCACAAATGAAGTATTGGTTGGGCAGAGTAGGGTAAGGTTGGTGCGGGGTGGTAAGGTAAGGTGGGTGGTGGGGTAGGGCTACTTCACCTAACCCACCTCTTCCACCTTGTCATACCTTACGCACTCTACCCCACCATACTCTATCACACAGCCCTACTAATCACTTGGTGTATCACTTACTACGTAATTAGTTTAATTTGTTTTACGTTATAGTCGCGGTAATGAAATGTACGTCTTAATTACATTCTATTATATTCAATTCTCATTATTTAATTTATTCCATTTTACTCATGTGAAACAAACGTGTCATTACAATATAAGAATTCCCGTTGGGTGTAAGACTTGTAGGTAAATTATTCTTAGTTACTATATTTGTGGAGTTGAAACATACATGTAAAAAAATATGGATCACACCATTTCAATTTAGTTTCAAACTGTGTAATCATGATTTATCCACAACTCCACAAATAGAATAATCATGAAAGAATTACCCCGAGGTCGATACTAAATATCGACTTCCCTTAACTAAAAACATGTATATAAAGATTTTGTAAACTCTGACATATTACTCTTGTTTTACATTATCCAATAATGATCCGGGAACGGGGACAGTGAGGTCTTTTTTTTATTTTTTTTAAATGGGTGGGGATGGGGGTCAACATTTATTGTGAATCAGGTGGTGTTGCTACTACTAGTGTGAATTACTTACAAAAATGTTAGTAGTTGTAGCAGTTGTTTGTACATTTCACAAGAGATAGCTGTACATATCTTTTAATAAATTTCCTGAAAATAGTAAGTGATAGTAATATTATCACCATTTCTCATGTTGATATTACTTCCTTTTTTCATAAAGGTGTTTTGATAAAAAATGTGAAAGTCAAAATTAATTATCACGAACATGCATGACCCCTCTACATTTAATTGGAATGCTTCAATTCAATAATCACTACAAAAAATAGATCATTTTGTGACAAACATCTAGTGACAAACGCCAAATTTGTTACAAAATGATAGCTTTTTGTGACAACTTCTTTATTTGTCATAGAAATATGTATTTATTAGTGACAACGTTAGCATATTGTCACAGAGTTTTTCCTCTTTGACACCAATACCATGACCTTTGTTGTCAATGTATTATTCAGGAGCTTTTTGTGACAGGCAACGATGTAATCGAGCCGAGTCATATAGATATTTTCTCGAGCTCGAGCTAGACTCGCTTAAAAAACCCTAGCTCAAAACCAACTTGAGCTCGATCAAGCCATAAAACGTCAAGATTAATTTCAACTCACTAACTATTCGACTCGGCTCGATAGCAATTATTTGTTTTATTATTATTTTTTTGTAATGAGCTACGGTGACAAACGGTACAACAGTACCGAAGGTTTATATGAAAAAATAATTTTCGTTGACGTCGTTTCGCATTCTAATAAAAACGCATTTAACTGGGAATGTAGGTTTTCTCGCCAAATTGAAAGATTCTTCTCTTTGAGCACAAATTCTTCTTCTACTCGATCAATTTTTCTTCAAATCTTTTCGCTTTTCTTGGTTTTTCTCACTCGATTAATTCCGTCCACGATAATAAATAAACAATTTCTCGACCTAATCTATTGGAAAAAATCTTTCAAGCCATTTCCGATAAAGGTTTGAAGTATTCAAATGTTGGAAATTCGATAAAAAGTTCAATCTATGATGATGAATCAAATCTTCACATAACTTGTTTTCGATTGATTTCTATCGAACGATTCAAAAGACGAGTAAGGAAAAATCTCCATATCTAGGTTTTCGCCGAAGAGAATCGTCAGATCGGCCGGATTCGAGATCTGAAAAGATATTTCGATCGCAGGTGTTCATGAGGCCAATGAAGAAACGTCGATCAAAAGCAAGTAGTGTTAAAGAGAAGAGAGGTGAACGGATGCTTTATCATCGTGATTCACTAAATAGGCCTCCACTTGAATTTTCTTTTCGGATCTGAAATCTAGGTTCTGGCAGGATGTAGAGAATAAAGTCGATATATTGAAAGTTCTCGACAGTGAGAACCGGTCGTAAATTCTACTTGTTTTCATTAATACTACACACAGAGTTAATTTTCTCAAATATAACTAGAGAACATGTTGCGCGTAATTTTCCACTTAACTTTTTTAATAATTGTCGAACTTTTGACCATTGAATTGTTAGTTACTGTTTAGATTTCACAAAAATAGGTTCTATGACAATTTGAACAAACCGATGCACGCGTGAAGGTTTTCCACCCACATTGTTTACATTCAGTTTCATATCTCCAACTATTTCAGAGACAAAAACACAAGATTTGATGTTGAGCTAAGTACTTTCTGTTGTATGTTTGGATAAACACTGAATTATGTTTTTTATAAATATGCTTTTAGTTATTCTGTTGGATGTTTGGATAAACACTGGATTATGTTGTTTAGAAATCGCATTAAAGAACTGTTATGTTTCAGGTAGTATTATTTCCCCTGGTCTTTAGGGGTGGTGTTGGGTGGGTTGGAAGGAGATTTTCGTTTAAGACCATCTACTTGTAGGCATATACGGAAAGAATTCCAAAGAATTTATATAATGCCAAAGAGAAAGTCCTTAAAATATTTCAAGCATCGTTTTGTTATTCTGTTTGAATATCATCACAATAGTTCTTAGGGCGATGCCAAGAGGTGAGGTCAGAGGTGGTGTCATTTTTTGATCATTTATGAACTTGACTTCCTTTTCATGAGGATTCTTGTTCTTGAAGGTACAAAGAAGCTAATGTCTCTCTTGTTGCATCCTTAGGTTGCACAAGCGGGATTAAACATCGAGATTGCTCCGAATCCTGTTGCAAATCAACTTAATGTCCGAAATGGGGCACTAGTTCTACAGGTATATTCCTGGTTTTAGTGTAGTTTTTCTGTATGGTGTTAATTTTCGAGTGAGTATAAATGCTGCTGCATATGCATTTGACTTTTATTCTGCACAGAGGAAAGAGTTGACATGGCGAAGGTTGAATATTCGGTAAGGTACTCTCCAAGCACCTGTAGCACCCGTGTTGATGCAGGTAGAAGTTTTAAATGCCAAGCCATCTTTATTTCTCCCGAGCAACGATTTATTTCTCCTCTTACAACGCATTCTGTTTTGGTTTCTTTTTCGAGAAGCGGATGCTAATGGTAACGGTGGTGATATGACCATTCTTCTGGTTTGTATCCCTTTGTGGATCATTAAGGGACAAAGGTATGTTTGGAGGATCCGTTGAGAAAGAAAGGAGCCGATTGATTATTCATTTGATCACCTTTTCTTTTTCTTTAGGGAAAAAAAAGAAAATGCTTTCACTTCTAAACTCGGTCACATGAGAAAGGAAATTAACCTTCTGCATGCTCGTTACATAAGTTATATTTGGGACAGGCTTGTTAAATAAGCTGTTTAAGCCTTGTTCTTGTTATCTGCTTGGTTTAGGTTCTGTTTATGAGTCGAGAACCCTGCTCATAACTTGTTTGCAGGAGCTTAACTTCTTATGGATGAGCTTGCCTCGATTTTAGACGGATCAGCTAGAGCTAAAGCAGCAGTACAGGATGAAACCAAAGCAACCCTAGCACCAAAGGTATTTTTCTCGCTTTTGGAATTTTTACTGTTAAAATTGACGTAATACTTCTGTTTTGATGCTAAGTTTAAGTCTGTGTTATACCCTGCTTAGTTTCTATAATCTGTCAGGATTATATGTCCAGATTGTTGTCTAGTTTTGGCATCAAGTACAATTCACTTTGGTCTGTTTTTTGTCTTGACCTGAATGCTTCAGGTACTTATCCATGTTTAAGCTAAGTGTCATTTTTGTCAGGATTATATGTCCATGTTTCGATTCAATGACAAGCTTCAGGTACTTATCCATTTTTGTTAAGTGTCACGTTTAAGCTAAGTGTCATTTTTTCGAGTTCGTACTCTGGGATGTACTTTGGGCTTGAGGAATATGCACATATGTGAGGTTCCGACGGTTAAAAGGTCGAAAATCATTGTTAGGTTCCACTTCGCATCATTGAAAACTTTATATAATTCACTTTTACTGATTTGAACCGGTGCCTATGTGAATCCCATTATCCGATGAAATCACAGCGCTATCGCGTAGAAGTGAAGGTTCATATTACAGATTATTTTCTTTGAGTGCTCTTTCTTTGAATATATATGTATATGTTTATAGTAAACACTGGAATTGTTGATAGTAAATGTATATATGTATATGTTAATATATATGTATATGTATATGTTTATAGTAAATCTGGAATTGTTGATTCAGATTTGTTTATAGTAGAGTGTATATGATTACACTCTACTCAATAATATTGTCATTTTTCTTTTAATCTCATTTTTTCCCTCTTGCCTCTGCATTTTAATGCTTAAACCATGCATTCATTTCTCAACTACATTGTTTAAAAAAGGCATTGCTTTACGATCCCTTATCATGGAGTTGTGGAGATCATGTTATTTTTGCTCTGTTTCCTTCTCTTTTCCACCTTGAAGTTAACTTCCTCTCGATGAAGATGGTAATACACATTTCTTTATTTATTGGGTTTTTTTGTTATTCCATAATTCTTGATTATATGACATTGATTTATCAGGGTTCTTGAGTTTGTCATGTGGGGGGACAATTACTTATGTTGATTCTATGAATATGTTATGGACACTTGATTGGAATTACATAGGCGGTGGTGGTAACACGACAAGCGTGGATTATCTAGATGGTACCTCTTCATCTAGTCGTCACCCTATTTGGTTTTTTTTTTCGATTCTTTAAGCGAAAGTGTTACCATCTTCTGTCAACAACATATCATCCATAATTCTTGTTAGAACACGGTTCGTGTGTAAGAACTATGATGGGCTATCTACCCCACCAACATTCACGGTTTCACTTGGAAGACTTCCTTTCATTTCTCAAATCTGACAGAAAGTGTTCCTATAGTAATACTTCAGACATCAAGAGTTTTGGCAAGGTTGGCTGACTTAACATATAATCTGCCTCTTAAAGAGCAATGAGATTACTATGTTCTTCTCTACTTTGTTGGGATTCTTCCGGTCGCCTCAGCATTTGATATGTTGTTAAATGAAGAAAGTGTTCAATCAAACTATACGATGGAAAGGGATGTAAGTCAGTGGCCTAGTTTTTACAATGCAATTGAAGTGTACCAAATTCTAGATGTGTCCCTTGAAACATCCTCTACCACAGGTACATACTTGTCAAGTTAGGATCAAACGACTTGTTTTATGAACTTAATTTGGTTTACATTTCTTGTAGTTTCAAAGACTTGAGGTCATTCGGACAGTCCAACGAGTTTGGATCTTGGTTGGGATGATGATCCATGTTCTCCAACTACATGGGAGCACATAGAATGTGAAAGGTATCTCTCATTTCATAGAATCCCTATTTCTAAATTCTGATGTGCTTGAGAGCATTATGAATAGTTCAACAACATATTTGTCTTGACTTTGTATCCCTTTGATGCTTGCTTAATAAGATATATGATACATTAACACAAATAAAATATGTCAAGGACAAGAAATAATGCCCCTTTTTCTGTAGATTAAAGGAATACCCTTTTTTCCTTTCTGCTCTGTATGTGTGAATCAGTCTGCTTTACTTAAATGCTTTTGAGTTCATGTCTTATATGCGATAAGGCCTTTTCTTTGTACTTTCTTGTAATCAACATTGTGTTAATTTATAACTTTTATATATGGATGACTGAAATTGTCGGAGAAGGATATCATTGTGATGATTATTTTTTATTTTGAAGGTTTTGAGATGATTTTCTTCCTGTGGTGAATGAGGCATGCCGATTGCTTACTTTGAAGTCATTGCGATCAAAGCTCTCAGATCTTGACATTCTCTTTATTATGGGCATGGGTTTTCCTCCTCACAGTTTTACTCTTAAAACCCAAAACTCTTTTCTTAACACATAGGATCTTAAATTCCATCATTTTTTATGTGTGGGGGCAAGATCTGCAATGCTCGGAAAATATGCATTTTAGTTCTTTAAAAGATAATTTACAATGACTCACTAAATGATAGATTGATGGGGTATATTCCATCTTAGTCCTAGATTATTATTAATTTTTTTTAGTATTATTATGGTGTTGTTATTATTACTATTATTATTGTGAGGTATATTTTTTTCTAAGGTGTCTCTTGATTATTATTATTAATAATTATTTAAATTAATTTTCAAATGAACCAAATAATTAAATGAATAAAAGAAATAATAATAATAATAATAATAATAATTATTATTATTATTAATTTTATTTTTAAAAGATGACTTCTAGTGACAAAGTGTTTGTCAATATTAAGTATTAATGGAGAATGTTGTATCTACTCTTTGGTGACAAAATACTTCTAGTGATGAATTTTGGGTCTTTTGTGACAAGCATATCGTCACATTCAACACTTTATGGTGACAAATATTATACAGTCACCAAAGACTTAGAAAGCTTTGGTGACAAATATTAAGAGTTTCTCACGGTAGGTCATGCTTTGGCGACGAATACTAAACTTGTTACAATAGAAACCTTTAGCGTCACTGCTTAGACAACAAACAGGCGACGAAAAAATTTCGTCAGTAAATACTTCTACTAACGAAAATCCATACTTTTCATGACGAATTTGTTCGTCACCAAAAGTCTATTTTTGTAGTGAATAATCAATGTAATGCAGGCAAAATAATAACACTAATAATATAAACCTCAATATTTTTTTTGAAGGGGTAAACCTCAATATTAATAATATATGTGTTACTCAAAAAAAATATTAATAATATATTGTAATATTCCGATTTTCGGGAAAATACAAACGTGTCAATTTGCGAGAACGAAATATTATATTTACTTCTTTTATGGATTTAAGGTTTTATAAATATTTACATGTATATATTCGATATATATATATATATATATATATATATATATATATATATATATTGAGGACTGAATGGTAATTAAGGAAAGTAAAGGGTTGTTATGATATTAGACTAGTGGGAGGTTTTATTTGGGGAATAACCTCTCCACTAAGTTACAATTTTCAGAAGTTTGAAAGAACAAATCCTGCAAGTTTGAGAGCAAAGGAAAGGAACAAGAATACTATTTCAAAATTGTAAGTCTTTTCTTGACGGATTTCAGATTCAACTAGAGTAGGACAATGATCGTTTTGATATCAAGCTTTCAGGTTTTCTTCAAGGTATGAAATTCGGCCTAAGGGCAGTAGATCAAGTTTGATGTTTCTTGGCTTAATTCATAGTTATAAACATTTAGGGACCTTGATCCTAACTAGTTCTTGAATTGGTTTTGGATCAACTAGGTTTTCTGTTGAAGTTGAAGGTTTTGCTGCAGTCTTTTCTTCAAGTTTTGTTTGGAGTTTGCTTGCTAGAAGGTAAGAGATCTTCTTATTGTATTAATTCAAGTTTTAGAAGGTTTGGTTATGAGTTTGAAGTTGTTTTGGTGTAATAATTATGTGTTTTGATGCTTGGATCAATGTACTATGTTATGGTATGTTAAAGTGCCTTGTTTTGCTGCTGTCTTGGTGTTAAAACTGATGAGGAACATGTTGGAAGTGTTAGGGGTCCGATAAAGTGCAGAAAACTGTGTTTTGGGGGTATACTGCCCTTGGTGCGGACGCACCAAGGCCAGTGCGGGGCTACTGGGGGAGCTGGAGCTTTAGTTTTACATTAAGAGTCTTAGTGCGGGCGCACCAGGACTCAGTGCGGGCGCACGGGCTTCCAGAAATCGAGTTTTACATTCAGAGCCTTGGCGCGGGTGCACGATAAGATTCAGCGGCAGTGCACTGGAGCGATCTTGGTGCACGAGATCTGAATCTTTAGCGCACTAGGCATTCTGCATTTTAAGATTGATCGAGTTTTGAGCCCCGGGTCTAGTTTTAAGGGTTGTTTCTTGATCTTATAACATTAAATGAACTTGAATAAGCCTCGATTAAGCTTCCGATGCATTTAGTTCCGGCACCGGATGTACTCTTCCATAGAGTTGAAGTTCGGGACCGTCGGAAGGGTATGAATGGCTTATGCTTTGATGAATTAGTATTCATCAATGTCTGTGTATGTGCCTAGGGTGTTATGTCTAGAGTCTAAGCGAGGGAGTAAAGTTGTTAAGTGAGCTTCTACCTTGAAAACGTACACTTAGGTGGTTAGTTAATGATTAATAATTTACATAAGTGTGTAGTAAAAGACTAAACATCGTAACATTCTTGGTAAGGCACTTGTCTTTATCGCGATGTGTGGGCGGTCAGAAAAAATGAATAACTCTGCTGGCCTATAAACTGTGTGTCTCACATATTGAAATAGTGTCCTAAACCCAATCGGGTTGGACCGGATCCGACCGGGTCGGATCATTTCTACTATTTCTTTATGTTTATACATATATATTAAATGGCTTTTCTGTTTTCATATATATGTTCTTTTAAAGAACCAATTATGAATTGTTATATGATAACGTCCTTAGTATTAAACTGTGATAGAGAAACCATGATACGCGATTATGGTTGATGAGATCTCTAATCACTTTAATAAGTTTGATACTTAAATGTCTCTAGTCGATGTACTATTAAGCAGGGCATTGATAGTATGAGCAGGCTAGCACGTATTAGATGTCTTCGTCTTTAAGGCGAGGATAGATCTCGCTCATCGAAGTGTAGGGACACTTGGGTATCAGACGTGGGCGTGTATTAGAGAATGCGTCACGTTAAGATGACCCACTTACACGGTTAAGTGTCACACTATATTGCGGTTGTGTAATTATCCTTTGGACCGAGTCTTCATGGCATCACGGTGTGGATTGTCATGCTTTGACACTATTGAGGTTTCCACAGCCACGGGCGATCATGCGGTAGTGATTGGGTGTGATCTTGAAGCACGCGGAGTATACATGATTGGTCGTCCGGGAATCGCGTATCTATGATTGGGGTCGAATATCCGAAATGGCCTTCTTATAAGGAATGTCTTACTCTCGTGAATCTTTGCAAAGTGGGAGTAAACGAGTTACTTCGAGAGAGAGCTTGATATCCAGATTATAAGATACGGTCATTAATGTTTGACACTCGACGTACGACCGTATGGATATTATTACAGCGATAGGATTGTAAGTTACACGGTAACTGTTTCACATGAAAGGTAGTAGTCATTGCATTTGACTCTTCCGATGATTGGGGGTCACGGTGTGTTGCTAGACGCTATCCCGTGATCGTTAGGTATGAAGGGCATTTTTGTAATTTGCACTTTGTGTCTACAGTCAACATATTCGGAAGCCTATCGGGTGACACACATATGAACATCTAGCCGGATTAAAATCTAGTTATAGATGATGACCAAATAAGGAAAGTTCATCTCGAGACTATAAAGGTTATAGTGGTAAATTAATATTATGGTATTTATTTATTATGAATAAATTAAATACAAGATATTAATAATATTAAATTAATTAAAAATATTCCGGATGTCAATTTATTATCATTTGAGGTGGCTTAATTTGTTGTGTGTATATATATATATATATATATATATATATATATATATATATATATATATATATATATATATATATAATACTTATGTGTGTGTGTGCAATAGTGCAAGTTGGTGCTGCATGCATGTATGTGTGATATATATATAAATAGATTTATGTGTGTAATAATATATATGTGATATATACACATGTGTAAATTGATTTATGGTAATAAGATAAATATAGTCAATATAAGATATTGACAATATCCTGCAAATATTCAATATAAGATATTGACAATATCCTGCAAATATTCAATATAAGATATTGACAATATCCTAGATTTATTTAATATGAGATAATGTAATAAATGAGATAAATCAATCAATTATATTTTCCTTATTTTATTGGGAAAATGTTTTCTTCTCCTCCACTCATATTTGGGGCGCCACTTCTACTATAAATAAGGTGTGAGTGTCAAGCTCTTTTGTACATCATAATTCCAAGAGCTAATAGTTCTTGTGTAAAATAGAGAGCATCCTATAGAGAGTTGGAGAGAGGGAAAAGGGCCGGTCTAGCAACCGGAGTTTTCCAATAGTAATCCATGATGGGATTCCGGTGGGCTGTTCGTGTGGACTAGCGGTAGAGGCCGAACACTTGGGCGGCTCTATGCAGAACTACTCTCCTTAGACGGTCAAAGAGTCGATCTTTTAGATCAACCAAGGTAACCACCGTCTACTAGCTTATTTGTTTATTACTTAAATGAAGTCGATCTTGGGTAAAAGGAAATCAAATTTTTGAATTCCACTGCGTTCCCGCGTAGATTTCCTAACATCACAGATATGGAATCCATTCATTCATGCGGGAAGTAGAAAGACAATCCACTTATTTGTTGATCCTAGAAACTGATCGATCAGCCGAGTTCATATTGGTTATGAACTCATTGATCACTAGTTGGTTGATGGTAAATAAGGATAAGATATAATGAAGAAGGTTTACCGAAATTATCCCGCTTCTTTACAGATAGTCTATTAATGATTATATCAATTGACACTTATTGACTCGACTTTCTGAGAATAAGTTATATTTATAATTGATAGAGTTCAGTTTCAGATTTATGGTGGCGTAATTCCGGAATTAATAAGTTGAGTAGAAATGTTATGTTCGATGAATATTTTATTCAATTTAATGTAGCTACTGATTATAGGTCCATGGTCCCCGGGTTGGCTCCAAACACGCGAGTGTTTTCTCGTTTTGTGGAACTTCGAGAATAAATTAAATAGGGTCTATTTAATGATTATGCGGATATTATTTATTCGGTAAATAATATATGTAATATAGAAAAGACATTTTCTATTATCCCAATTGGCATTAAAATGGCGCCACTTGTTTGGATTTTGGGAAAAGAAATTTTCTCCTAAATAATTATAATGTGGATAATATAATTATTTATGTGTTAAATAATTATAAATAGGAAATTTGTTTTCTTATTGGATAAATAGGAAATTTGTTTTCCTATTGGATAAAGGTTTTATTTTCCTCAAAGGAAAATATAAAATTGTATGTAAAAGATAAACTCTCAAATTATTAGTTATTTTCCTATAAAACCCAACACAAAATTGGAACAAAATCCAACGCCATTTTTGATAGACAATCTGCGCCAATTTCATCTAGAAATGAGAGAAAAATTATTTTCTTGTCCTAGTCACTGGGAGAAGAAAAACTAGGGTTTTTCTTGAAGGCATATTCGAGGAGGATCGAATACGGGATCGACGTCCACTAGTCTTCGCTTGAAGATACAATCCGGAAGATCACGGCTTCTCTTCTGTTGGGTAAATCTTTAACTATCTTGTAGTTATATTAATTAATCATGTTAATGAAAATCGTGGTAAAATCGCATGCGAATTTAATTCGTAGCTTCCGCTGTGCATGATCGAGTGTCTCGATCGGTCCTGTGAATCAGATCTGACGATCCAATTATGGATCGGATCCGGATTTGAGTTTCTGTATATCCAGCATAAATGGCTAAATGGTAGGGGGACTTCGCCGAACGTGTACACTATCGGGTTTTAACCCGTGGCTATTGGTGTGATCCGCTAATAGGTTGCAAATGATACCTCGTGGTGGGTAGCACCATGCGTTGTGCCCTTGAATGCCGATATAACAAACTTGAGTTAAGTTAGAAACGTTTAGTCACAATGTGTTGATGAGCATGAAGTGAACCTTAGATTGAGTTGGTTTCATAAAGATAATCTCTTAAACATAATTAATGCTTTATATACTTGTTAATTCAATAGCTTCTATCTTTTACAAAGTACCTTTGTACTTACCTCGAATGCATATTGTTTGTGTGTTTGGGGATGAGAAGAAGAACAGGTGGAGCAGGATATTGATGATGATTTGGAGGACGACCTTTGAGGATGTTGTCTTGATATTTATTATCTACTTTTGAGTTGTGATATTACTGTATACTATGTTCTAAACTTGTTGTTGTTGTTGTTTTAAAGACATGTTGTATTTTTATTTTGAGACTTTTGTAAGATCACTTTGTTGTTATTCCTTAGACTTCGTACGGTTGTAAACTTTTGTACCGTTGATTTGTTATCTTTCTATCTTTAGTAGTGGCATTTCTATTCTTGTTTTGAAAGAAAAAAAAAAAATTACGAGTCTTTTAAACTTCCTACAGTGCTAAACTCGATCTGACGTGGTAGAGAAATTTACATATAATATTGATTTATTTAATATTATATGTCATAGAACATTTTTTTTTATATGGATATCGTTGTCAAAGAGCTAATCGCGTTACATATACTAATTATAATTGTACTACTGAATGCGACTAGAATACAAGTACACATGTGCAGGGGCGGGCACATTCCTTATAAAAAGGGTCAATTGACCCCCTAAAAAATAAAAAAATAAAAAATTGTGTATATTTTATACTATTTAAAATTTTTATACACTAATATTATTACTAGCTGACCCTCTAATTTTTTAAAATATTGATCCTTGACCCATAATCATACTTTGATTTTTAAAATTAATGCTTATAAAATAATATGATGTATCGTTTTCGATCACTGATCCGTGTCACGGAAGTCCTGCAGCCGCCCGTGCACATGTGTTTTAGATCCACACGGTTAACCTCCTAACAGCTAATTAACAAGAAACAATCATAGTAATTTTGCTGTCCATTAAGAGTGTTTTCTTAATTTTTAATTTTGTTTAGGGGTTTTAACTTTCGTTAGTTTATGCTACAATTGCCGAATTTTCTTCTAAGTTTCGATTTGTTCAAGTATGTTAATAAATCAGAAATATGATCTAAATTATAAATGCCCGATTTTATTATGGGTCACGATGATGCTGTAAATCATCTAAGTCGAAATTGAGTTTCAATTCGAGTAATTGATCCTCGTAGGGATGATCCATGTAGTACTTTTTCTGGATTATATCTAGTGAATTAGCCTACAAAACACACAGGGCCTTAAATGGGCCCGGAATTGTTCTTTGGGTGACCACCTCGACGATCAAGTCAGTATTTGATAGATAAATGTCTAAATGACTAGAGTTTCGAGCTTGGTGTTCGCATACTTGATAATGAGGATGAAGATCCCTTGTCTAGCAACACATGTCGATGATCATGGCAGAGATCATGGTGCAACTTACACCCCATGCTATAATGTGGAGACAATCACGAAGCCTTTATGGTGGCAATAACAATCATGGTGTAATTACTACCAAAATGTCCATAGTACCCTGCTGACAGAAATCGAAGATGACTTGCACTGAGACAAGTATAGATGACCGAGGTGATCTTGCCCCATACATGCTATGACAGACAAAGGACGGCCTGCGTCATTTCGGTAGATTTTGTAGGTGTGCGACCTGCTCTATATTAAGGATAGCCGTGCTGATTGAGACTCGATTTCAAGTTGAGCCCATGTCAGCCCACTTGTTGAGATGACTCAATTAGGCTTGATAAATGTCAAAGATCAAGTGCTTACCGTTGTACTAAAACCAATTGGTGTTAATACTATATTTCTTTAGGCATTCAAGAGTGTGGGCAATATGTCCCATGACAATCTGTCCAACACTTGCACAATTTTTTCATTCAAGAAGTGTGGGCAATCAGACAAGTATAGATGACCGAGGTGATCTTGCCCCATACATGCTATGACAGACAAAGGACGGCCTGCGTCATTTCGGTAGATTTTGTAGGTGTGCGACCTGCTCTATATTAAGGATAGCCGTGCTAATTGAGACTCGATTTCATGTTGAGCCCATGTCAGCCCACTTGTTGAGATGACTCAATTAGGCTTGATAAATGTCAAAGATCAAGTGCTTACCGTTGTACTAAAACCAATTGGTGTTAATACTATATTTCTTTAGGCATTCAAGAGTGTGGGCAATATGTCCCATGACAATCTGTCCAACACTTGCACAATTTTTTCATTCAAGAAGTGTGGGCAATCAGTCCTAACACCCCCCTCAAGTGTGGGCAATCTGTCCCAACACTTGCACAATTTTTTTTTAAAATAATGTTCCAACCAGGGTTCGATCCAATGACCTCTGACTCCGATACCATGTTAAGATCAGTCTTCTTACACTGTTGTCTTAAAACCAATTGGTGTAGTAGTAAATGCGCTACTATATTTCTTTATACATTAAAGAGTGTTGTAATATCTCCCAACACCCATGTTGTAATATCTCCTAACACCCCCCCCCCCCCTCTCAAGTGTGGGCAATCTGTCGTAACACTCCCATCTCAAGTGTTGGCAATCTATCCAACACTTGCACAATTTTTCATTCAAGAGTGTGGGCAATCTGTCCCAACGCTTGCACAATTTTTTTTTAATTTTAAATAATGTTCCAACCAGGGTTCGATCTCATGACCTCTGGCTCCGATACTATGTTAAGATCAAGTGCTTACCGTTGTACTAAAACCATCGGTGGTAGTAAATGCGCTACTATATTTCTTTATACATTCAACAGTGTCCACTTTTTAAAAATGAATTATCACATAAAAAATGTCCATTTAGAAAACCAATATATCATTTAATACAATTTTTCCGAACTTAGCCCTATCATAACGTTTAATGCTTCTATATTTATTTCATATTCCAAAAGAGCATCTATTATTTGATAGGGGTATACTTGTCCATCACTACTTAAAATACAATACATTAATTATTTTTTAATCTTTGTGCACACCAAAAGTGGACACTTTTTCAGGGACGGAGGTAGTATATCCTACCCACAATAATAATTAGATATATATATATATATATATATATATATATATATATATATATATATATATATATATATATATATATATATATATATAACGGTTAAACCCTAACCGAAAGGCCGCCCACTCCACCGTCTCATTTGAATGAGTGGAGATGTTAATCAAGAGTAACTTAGTGGTGAGAGTCGAGGGTTGTCATTATACCAAAATCTTTGAAAGAAGTCGTTCTTTTACGGGATTCGACCTCCTCACTCAAACTTCCGGTCCAAATTTGTCATTACAACATCCAAGCCTTTTACCACTGTACTACGTCCCTGGGACAATATATATATATATGTGTTTGTGTGGGGGGATAATGTCCATGTTTTTCTACCAAATTAGTTATCAAAACAACTTGGGCCCAAGGGAGGAAGGCGCATGGGTTTAGGGTCCAAAAATTTGAGTACGATCTGCAGAGATAAGCCCAATAAGTATTTTTAAACTACAAATTAGTCATACAATATAATAGATGAACTTCAAAGGCATTTGAGAATGTTTTTATTTAGACCGTTACTCTTACTCTTATATAACGTTTCAATTTTATCGGATGTCACATATATATATATATATATATATATATATATATATATATATACTTAATATGTATATACAAGACGTTGCACTTGTGAAGGTTCAAATTGGATAAACCATAAGAAGTAAATTGGTTTCTACGATCATACAATAAAAATATTATCTGTATAATGAATGGGACGATTAAATTACAAAAGTGTATATAAAAGTGTATATATTGAGAGAACCTATGAGAGAACTGTATAATTAATGGGACGATTAAATTACAAAAGTGTATATACTGAGAGAACCTATATACGCTCATCTATAAAATACTTGTAAGATGAGCGAATTAGTATTTGATGTAATATTTCATGCAAGGCAGCTTGACCCCGTGAAATTTATGCTCATCTCAAAAAACAGACACCATGTAGAATTTTCAAAAATTTATACGGTTACATGTTAGATAATCTAATCTTTGGATACCCATGTCTCTAAAATCCTTGGATAACTGAATTCCTAGAGCAACTTGACGGTGAAATGTAGGCCAAAATGTATACCCATATGATTATGTAAAATTAGGCTGTCACATGGTAGGTATATGGTACATAATCGATCTAGCCAGAATCAGGTAGCTAGAATCCCCCGAAACGCCTATACAACCAAGAAAATTAGACCAAATGAACCCACAAATAACACGTATAGATCATAAAAAAAATTAAAAAATTGAAACACACAAACCCACAAAATCTGAAGTTGATAATCTATTATTGTTTCCAAGAAGTTGAAACTCAAAGGCAAACAGGTTTTGAAGTTTTCATTGTCGAAGAAATTGAGCCGCAAGTGATCTCCTGAATTGCCGAATAGTTCTACAAAAGAAGATGTGGGTGTGTGGGACATCATCCCGGTATTGACATCGTAGCATATGAGCTTACATTCCTCATTCCCCCGAAGTTGTCCATCACTGCTGACTTCCGATTTGTCCCCATACTTCATCTTTTCTTTCTCTACCGATCGGCCAACCATCACCTCCTTCAGGCTCCCTTCTCTTGCCTTTCGTAGCCATTATTATAGGAGATTTCTTCATATGTGGGTTTCGCTTCAGAGTTTCAATCAAACAACAACAAAAACAAAAAAAAAGAAACAATAAAAATAAATTAAAATCTTAAGTGGAACCTAAACAGAGGGAACAGTTCATTGCGGGAATACATTAATGAAAAACAGCAACATTTCTTATCAGATGCGAAAGAGTTGACGCTATTGCATCCAAGGAAATAGGGTGACAATTGGAGGTCGTAAATGCCGAAAATAAATATATGAATTGATATGGAAAATGAAATGTAGTGATAGAGGAGAAGCATTTCTTATCCGGGGTGAATGAGTTGAAGCAATTTCAACCACGGATATGGAGAAATGATTCAAATCGGCTATACAACGGAAAACCATCATCTTCGCAACATCTGATTTTCCGGAGACTTACCAAATACCACAGCAGGTTTGAAATAGAAGATGAAGTGACTAAGATATATTTTTTTTGATCAAATGCCGATTTGATTTGGAAGATGATTACGTAAAAAAAAAAAAAAATAGAAAAAAATAGATAGATATCTTATCTTCATAAATAATTAAATAGGCTTACTTGAAGAAGAAAACATCGATAACATCATGAGCAATGTAAGCGTGTACTCTGCGTGTTGAACAATTTGAAATCAGCACATGAAGCTTGGACTCTGTGTTGCTGAACATGAAACTTCTACTCTGCTTCTTAAGGGCAGTTGTAACAGCTTCACTATTCTCTACTTTTGTCTGACACCACCTAAAAAGTGGACGGAAGTGGACGGAAGAAAAAAAATTAGCAGGAAGTGGCCATTACGACTGCCCTAAGTACCTTTATCCGCTTGTTACGCGTCTACCAAGAATTTCAAAAATTCAACCCCATGTCTTTATGATTGCCTTTAAAACAATACAATTCAAATATAATCAAGTATTTTCAAAATATAGTTTCAAACTAAGAATAAAACCACAACTCCACTGCTAAGAAAATACGACACCATTAGCTTGCAAAATACTAAAGGTTGCAATAGCAATCCAGTTTCTTCAGGTCGTTGGAGCACTTGCCTTGACTTCTCTACTTCGTCTTTTGTGAATCGAGCCTTTTAAGACCCTCCTGTACAACATTATTTGTGGAACTTAGTAACAGGCAGGTTCTCACCCTTACCCCCACTACAATGAGTAGACATATCTTGTCAAAACAACAAATCAAAGAATATATGCAGTTGTAATGAATATTTTAGTATCTATAAAATGTGCACAACATAAATTAACAAAGAAAATGAAGAAGATATTCACCAACTACAATAACAATTTATGCTTAGGATTATGTCATGGAAAGTGTAGCAGCTTACCTTTACTAATGATTGTTGAAGTTGATCATTTTTACCCTAAAAAAACGCTGATCCTCTTTTGGATCCAAGCTAGAGAGGTACTCACTTTATATGTTTCACAGCAATCAATGATCAGTATGACTGATGTTTCAGGTATTTGAGCCACGTGAAGAGTGGCCAATGCCTCTTTCACGACACCAACAACATACAACATCAATGACCTTCAATGATTAAATATGAAACTCCTATCGCACCCAAAAAAAATACAACAAAAAGTCAGTTGTAAAGCCCGAAATGCAACACCTCCAAATGATGTGTACTGTTTGGACTGTGGAGCACAGGTTCATCTCACATCGCATGTATGAACTTATCATAACAAAGAAAACAAAAGTTCGGAAAGAAATAAAGCATAAACAAATGTAAACATTATTCATACAATACAAAACCAAAAAGTCACCTTATTTTAAATTTTTTTAGATCTTCCTGAAAGCAATGCCATTTATAGCAATGATTTTTCTCGTGTTTTGAAAATCAAATCGCATGAACTTAGTTATCACATAAAACATAAAAAAATGGTAAATTCCACCTACAAATTGCATTTACATTTAGCATTATATACAGTTAACAATAAACACCAAACAAAATTGTATCATTCCGCGACATAATTGTTGTATACCTTGAAAGTTTCATTAACAAAACCAAATCCTCTTTCACCATTTTCTTTTTGGTAATAGCAAGCAGATGGAGAATTTAGACAATCAAGCTAACAAAATTATACACTCTCACCATTTGACTCTATGAAATGCTTTCTTTATTACCACACATACCAAGATGAATGTGTAAGAAAATTATGTCTGGCTTTTATTGAGCCCGAGTAATTTCCTTCCCGTAATAATGGTCTTATAGTAAATTCGTTTTTCCAGGGAAATATGCTATTTATTATTTATTGGTTAATTAAAAGGAGTTTTAATCCGATTAAAACTCTGGCTTTGATGGACGGCCGAGATTAAAAAACAACCCTGCGTCATTCGGATTCGGGCCTCTCTCCGCTTTTTTTTAAAGCAATGCTTTATTCCATCATAAAGCATATGAAAGAAACCAACACATCACGGTTGTGGGCAAGGAGAAAGATGTCGGAATCTTCTCATCAAGACGGCAACAACAGAGACGTAGTTGAATAACAATGGATGTATGAAACGATCCTGATGATTTCTTCCGCTATTAAGGTACTCTGAATCTATTGTTTAATTTATATATGGTATCGGAGCCAACCTATTATCTATGTTAATCGACCGCATGATTTGTCGTCACCGGAAATTGACATAATTGTTTTTCTCGTCCTTCCGTTATATTAATTGCTGCATCAATTGATTGCCTCTGTTAGGGTTATGTATAGCAATCTGTTATTAGTCCATAAAATAAAATAAAATAAAAATTAATCATACGCAGTATTAACGGCGGCGGCAAAATTAGGTTGCATGATATTCTTTGTTCAATCATTCTGGGAATTGATGAATTTAATATAAAGTCCCACTTTTAGCATGCGTGCACTCTGGTTTTCAAAAAAAAAAAAAAAAATCGCTGCATAGATGATAATGGATAAGCGGCGGCTGAATTAAGGTTGATGAAATTTTTTTTATTACCTACTTTACCCCTGTAAGAGTAAAAAAAAAAAAATTAAATAAATACATAGAAGGTTTGCCGCCGCATTAATTGACCACAGGAATGCTCCCATTATTTACCTTAAGTGACTGCTTTATTTTATTGTTTTATTACTTTTTTTTTTATTTACTGTCTCCAAAAAAAAAAAAAAAAAAAAAAAGAAGAAAATAGGATAACCGGGACCACTGATGTTTAGAATTGTTGTGTTATAGGCCCAATTTGGAGACAAGATAAAATAAAATCGTGAGCACCATTATTTAAATTTTTTTTTTCCGGAGTGATGATAATTGATGATATGTTTGATGTATTAACTTATCACATTGAATAAGGTGTATGATAATTATTAATTATTAATATTCCGTTGCGTACTTTTGGTACCCTTGGCAACTTTAGTATATTAATGAGTACTGAAATTATAATACAACATTTAATTGTTTGATCAATTATAGTAGTTCCTGGAATGATTAGCAAGCAACACATTGGCCACACTGCCACGGTTGTTTAAGAGACAAAAATACCAATATAAGAATAATAGTATTTGTAGAAAGATTACATACAACATAAAACCATTAGCTGCCTCATTAATAACTGATGACTTATGTTATTGGGAGATAATCGTCTCGTCTTAATGAGTGCCAACTAACACGGTGAAGTATTTTCATATTGTCGTGACATGCTTGTAACATTCCAGAAAGAAAGAAAAAAGGAAAAAAGAAACACATCTATGAATCTGCATTTAAAGTATCAAGTTACCATTAACACTGTGTCCAGCATAAAATCTTTGCACACGACCTACAATGGCGGGTTATTCACTGCGAACAAATCAAAATATCAAAAGGAAAAAAGCAGCGGGCATGTATTAAATTTGCTTACCAAATTCACAGAGGTTGTACACTGAAGTGTAAGGAGAGTGAAGAAATCCAATTAGAATCAAATATAAACACGGTATTAAACTTAAATAATGGCAAATCGTGTGAATTTTGATAAGGGTATAGGTAATGAGAATATATTGATGGTAGAACAAGCTATTACCATGGGGAAAGCCCTAGCCCTCGATTGAAGCAAATACTCCTAGTCTCCAACGCAGAAGTCATCATTCCGGATGTCATTTTGTTATTGTTCCTTCGATAGAAGTCCCACAGATCGCCACAAACCCATACGGCCACATGCTGATACTGAAGATCTGGTAACATGTGAAGACTTCCGGCACAAAGGCAGGCTATAGCAAGTCGATGCTTTTTGGGGGAGACCGGCAGAAGCAATTGTCGTTTAACCTATTCTTTTGGACGCAATAATGGGCAAATGGGCTTTTTTATTTTTTGCAAGTAGGGCCTGATACATAAGCCCGACCCATTAAGCAAACATTAAGTTAATTAGCAGCAATGCCTTTATTTAGCAGACGGAAAATTTTGTTAAAAAGGATCAATTGAAAATTTCATATTTGGTAAGCTGTTTTAGCTTAAATTTTTTATTAAAATTTCCCTTTTCCAAACTCATATGTCTTTGATTCACTTTTCTCTTTGTGATTTTTTTTACCTCTGCCTTTTTTTGTTTGAGTTTTGTTTTCTTACTTGAGTACTGGATCCAGCACTCTAGGTCGTGTAAATGGATTTTCGAAGGGCACAACTATGTTAGGTAACCTGATGCTTTAATTCTTAGACTGTTGGTTTGTTTCTTGTTTTTTTCCCTTCGGTTTTGGGAATGTTACAAGTATGTCACATCAAATTAAGAAGCAATACTTCAAGCCTCAACAACAGAACTGCTACATGTTTGTCGGCACTGATTGAGATGATTATCTCGAATAGCATGAGTCATCTGTTGTTGATGTGATTTCCATTGTAAGTGATCATTTTCATCTTTCTACGAATATTTTTATTCTTTATCATTATTCTTAATAGTGTATATTTGTCTTTTAAATAGCCGGTAATGGCTGCTGGGCAAAGTTGTCGCTTGCTAACGTAACTTCATGATAATCATTGCATGAACAACACATTATATAGAATTTTTTTTAGAAGCAATTGGCATTTAAGGATAAACTCACTTTTGCATTCCAACCTTCAATTGTGCATGCTTGCTTTTTATTTACTTTGTCAATTGATTTTTGTTTCACTATTGAAATAATCATTTTTTTTATAGAGAAATCATCACCATTTCAAATGCCGTGCTTGTTATCTATAGTTGTTTTGCTCAACCCATTGTACACAATGAGCCTCTGTGTCTACTTTGGTAGCTTATGGATTATCAGATGAGTTTGCCTTCTTTTTCTTTTGTTTTTGTTTTTAGCTTTTTATGAACGACTATCAATTGCTTGCAGGTATTGAGGGATTCATATTGCTTTTAGTCTGATCAAAGATGCTGTTTTATATTGCTAATTGCGTTGGTTGCAAGCAGGTATTGAGGGATTCATATTGCTTATAGTCTAATCTAAGATATTTTATACTGATGATAGCGTTGGTTGCCTCTTACCGAGTCTTCTTTTCATAGGTTCAAATTATCCTTTCTTTTTTAGGCACACTTCATTTATTGGAGTAGCCATACTTAAACTTCCAGTACTTTTATAACTCTTTGATGCATACATTTTTGAATAGCATCGTGATTCTACGTACTCAATTTGTCTCATCCATTAAGAAAAGTTGTTTGTATTTTGAATTTCAGATATTTTTGTTTCGGCTAGGCCATACTAACAATCTTTGGTGCATGATTCACAATATGGACAATTGTGCATACATGTACTTATGGCTAGCAGTTGTACTTGATGTTGTTTTCCTCTTGCATACGGGAAATTTCAAAAAATGGCTCACAGGAGATACTCTCACGTGTGTTGATGGCCTTGGCTCTTGTTCTTATGATAAAAAAAATTGTTTTCACTCAATACTCATTTTCTTAAAACCTCTTTATCTCCATGTATCTTTTTTATTGGTTTTCTAGAAATGTTCACTTACTGTTGTTGTTGTTTTTTGTTTGTTTGTTAAACTACGCATCTGTTTGGTTTCGTCTTATACATAGTTTATAAGTTACCCACAACACATATTTCGCTCATGATTTCCCTTGAAAAACAACATTAAATTTGATTGCTTTATACAAAACAATTATATTTTTATGTATATTGCAAGAGAAAACGTAACATCTAGCTATACGATGCATTTGAGGTAATTCCATCCAAGAGGTATTCGATTGTTCTAATTCAAGTTCAGACGTACAAGAAAACATCAAATACAAAAGGTGGTATAGTTACAAAAAGTTGTGTTGAAACAAAATAAGATCATTTATGCATGAAAAGAGTCGGGTGAGTTTCTCTATGATTGTGTTGTTTTCTGCCAAATGTAGCATGTTGGTTTGGAAGGTGGTCATGATAAGTGTTTTTATTTTATTTGGAGATGAATAGGGTGTAGAGACAGGTGCATTGAAGCAATGAAGTTTCATTTCGAAGTCTAATCTGGAAACAGATGAAGCATTAGGAACTACCCTGTAAAAAAAATGAAGAAGCAACAAATATACCAATGAATATTCATCACCTAATTACCATCATTGTTTTATGAAAAAATGATTTGTGTAACGAGAAAATTTTGCTCTTGTTACTACAGATTCTGAACTATTAATTTGTAAATAAACGATATGATGGTAAGATTCTCTTACAGTTTTCATCACAGTGACCCTTTTACTGCTGTTTAATTTCTGGAATTTTACAGGCCTCTCCTTGGCAACACGAAAAAATGCTTACTTCATTAAAAATCCACCACTCTCAGAAAAACAAAGTTTGAAGAAATGGTATAGTATTGATTTTTATGCTGTGTTGATGCTCCACATATCACATGCTAAAATTACTTCTTCTTTTTGCTGTTACAAAGGTATGCTGAAAACAAAGAAAATGTTATTTATTGGGTGAAGAACAAAGCCTACAAAAATAACAACCGCTTCTTCATCCCGCCAAAAGAAGAAGACATTCTGGATTCACCGGCTGCAAAGGAAACTTTCAAGACAGTAAGTTATTAAACAAATGTTATGTATCTAAGTAATTGCATCTCCTACTTTCCCCTAATGTATAGGCCAAAACATGTTGGGTAAAAGGCAAAATTCGGTTGAGCGTTGCACATACTCCTCTTTACTATGTTCTGTGTGCAAACTGTCGGATGACCGTTGATGCTGGGGTGGATTGGAACATCGAATATTCAGTCTGTTCGGTGCTTTCTCCAATGGAAGTTAGGTAATGTAAAAATAGATGTCCCACTAAATGTTTGTTGTAAGTTTACATAACTACATAGTATTTCCTGATACTTTTTATCCCTCGTTCAATTGGCAGGCTTACAATACCAGTTACTTTGAATGCCAAGCATATAAACTTCAGAAGCACACTAAAATCCCCCGATGCTGAAAAGCTTTGTCCATTCACTGCAACTGAGGTAAAGACACTGGAGAAACAGGTACACATTACAACATTCATAGCAACTGCCTTCCTTGCTATAACATGTACATTGTTCCCTGCGACATGAATTCGTTTTACTGTTGTCTTTTATTACTATAATTTACAAATAATTATTTTTTTAAGTGTATTTGTCTTTAATTACTAATATTATTTCTAAATACATTCATTGAAAACAATGATAACATGTGGTTATAACATATGTTTTGTTGGTTATAACATGTGTAGCCCTACATTCAATGAATGTATTCTCAAATAATATTCCAATGGATATTGCCTTCTTACCTACCTGCTGCACCCGAAATAATATTTGTTTCTTGCATACCTACTGCAATTGTTTTTTCTGCTATTTCAAAAACATGTTGTCTCGGAGATGTCATGCTTCTGACTATCCATGTCCCTACAGCATATGTAGTGGAATATTATTCAACAATATTCATGCAAAAAATATTACCATGTATATCCTTCATTATGGTCACCAAAAAACTAATGAGTGCTTATGACATCTATTTTGTTTGTTATAAAATCTACTGAAGTGTAAGCTCATTTTTTTAGACCTACACACATTTCCTGGCCCATTAGTTGTTTGCCCTCCAAAATAATTGTTCAGGTTGTCGTTCAAATAAATGTATTTAATATGTATGGTGGTTGAAACAAATACTATGAAAACACAGAACCATGATTTTGCAGGGAAAGTGTGTCTTGAACGACATTTCCATTGCGATGGACAACACAGAGGTTTTTTGCTTTGTCAAGTACTACGATAAGCCGTTGAATGGTGAGATGATTCGCAGGTTTGTCATGCTGAAGACCTACAGAGTTGACGAAATGAAAGCATTTACTCAGAACACAACACCAGAGATAGCTACAACAACAAGCCCATGTTCACCAATTGATGAAACTGTATTGGCTGACGTAACGCTGTTGTCAACTAGCACAGGCAAAGCACATGCATTAGAAACTCAGTTCTTTACACCACCAACTAAAAGAATTCTTGAAGAACTTAACCAATAGTGTATCCCTACATAGTCTAGCACTTCTGAGGCTCCTACTGTTAAGAGAGCCATAAACTTTGGCACAATAACTGATGCAGATTTGGCAAATGTTAAGTCACTGATGTAAGTCAACCTGACGATGCAATTTCCGATGATTCACCCCTTTTTCTAATGCAATTGGTGATATTTTGACATCAACCTGAGCAGGTTTTACGATGATTTGAACCATTTTGTGTACATAGAAACTTTCAGAAAAACCACGCTCTTACTTTTATTTTAGTAGTTATTAGCCGATTTTGTTATCAGATTTACGCGTGGTATCTCTGTGTCTATTTTGCAGCATAGGTATCATGGTGGGAGCATGGATTTTTGACTTTTTAGTGCCATGGATTATTGAGATATGATTTTGCTAATTGAGTCAAGGATTTCAACCCACGAGGATCGCTGACACACATTAGAGGGTTCGATCCATTCCAAGGGAAGAATAAAGTTGATCATAGTGCTTTCAGCTACAACTAGCGTGCGCCATGTGACCTTGACCCGCGCCAAGTGAAGTTACACATTCTGCTGAGCATTTAATGCAAATTTCATTCAGCCAACTACTACATATGGGACTTGACGCGCGCCAAAGATTAGTGACCTACGCCAAAACCACAGTGGCACATGACGCGCGCAAATTACCTTTGACCTGCGCCAAATTTGCTGAGTCAGGAAGGATTGATCTCTTTTATTCTTCCATTCATAAAAAAACACACACACACTTCATCTTCCTCAACTTTTCCATCTTGAAGGCACCCCCACCCCCCAGGCTCTTATAGCCAAATTTTAGTAGAAATTAGCTATTGAACTTGATTGTAAAGGCTAAGGATTCTAGTTTAACTCTATAACTTGATTGGATTCAACACACTAGTATTAGTTCATTGAAGCTTTAGAAGATGGATGAAGAACACCAACTCGAAATTTTACTCTTTGGTTTGGTAATTCTTAATCTTTATTGTCATTCAATTGTTCTCATGGTTATGAATATTAATTTTGAGATGTTGATATTTGTAAACATGAGTGGCTAGACCTATCTAGCCATGATTATGTTGTAACCTTAGTTCATCCTCTTATGTTGATTGAGAATGATTGTTCGTGTTGTTAGTTTTGATTGTGGTGAAGCTTTTCATACTTGTGTTGTATTGATTGCTTGCATTGGAGTAATTGCCTAGTGTTAGCATTTACACGCTTGACGGAGACCGAAAGGAGATGTTAGTCGTGGGAAGATGGTAGGAGAACCGGAAGGTAAAATCGACCTTTTGAGGCATTCGATTTCTTATCCGGGGATAGTTGAGTTTATCATTGCATTCACGTGCATAGCATACCAATTCATCAGGTTTAGGACTCCTAAATCGAGGAGGAGGTAGAGAGTAGTTTCGTACACTAGTATGAGGGGAAACTACTTGCTTAGGAATGCACCGTTTCACACTTTCGAACATCATTGGTAGGAGATCATTCCCTTGATGCTATAAGAGGATGACTAGGTTATGCATTGTCTTGGTTAGTTTCTTTTATCATTTTAGCATCGTTGTTATCACAAGCACTTTATTCATTTATGCATTTGATTACATTACCATCCCACAATTTGTGACCTAGATCGAATTAATATAAACTTTTTAGTGTGTAACCTCACAAGGGATTTCCCCGTGGATTAGACCTTGACTCATCATACTAGACTACAATCGACCCGGTACACTGCCGGTTAGATTAGACACTTAGGAGTTGGACATCAAGCTTTCTAGCGTCGTTGTCGGGGATAGTCCTTTTGAGTAACGGTTACTACTTGTACTAGTTTTAAAGTTTTCGAGAATAGGTTGAACTTTTCTAATCTCATTTCTATTTTATTTCTTTGGTGCTTACCTCTTGGTGAGTCACCAAGTGTTGTTTTATTGTGTTTTTGTTGTTTCTATCTTGTAGTGGATGACCAAGACTCGACGTGGCAAGGCACCACTTACTCCTCTCATTCCGGATATCAAAACGTATATTAGGGAACGAGTAGCTGAGAATAAAGTTGGTCAAGCTCATCGTGGTTTGGAACTTAGTGGAGATTCCTCCCAAGGATCATCTACCCAAAGCATAGTGATGGACGGAGACATAGCAAATGCACAAGTTGATCAAAGGCATGAAGACGCCCCAAACCAAGAATAAAACCCAAACCTCCACATCCTTAATCCACCAAATTCCAACAATCCGAATCCACCCCCAAACAATAATCAACAAAACCGCAACCAAAACTGAAACCATAATAACTGGAATAACAACAATATCAACCCCCCAAGCCCAAGGCCAATTTGTGATCAAGCCGTGAGAAGAAATGAAACCAACAATCCAATTCGTTTACCAAATGCGGGAGCAAATAATTTTGAGGTTAAATCTCATCTTTATGGATTAGTTGGAACGAGATCTCAGTTTCATGGGCGTGACGACGAAGATCCACACCACCATCTTTACAAATTTGAGGAATTGTGTAATACGGCCAAGAGTCAAGCTGCTAATATAGAGTTGACGAGAATGTATATGTTTCCTTTCTCCTTGGATCGGAAGGCAAAGGATTGATTTATGTCACTCCCTCACCACTCTCTGACGAGTTGGGAGGAAATCCAAAATGCATTCTTGAAACAGTACTTCACTCCGGGCCGGAATTTGGAATCGAAAGTTGATATTGCTAGTTTCAAACAAGGTGAACATGAATCCCTTGGAGTTGCATGGGAACATTTTAAGAGGTTGTTGAGAGCGTGTCCTGACCATGGTTATCCGTTGGACATGCAAATTCAGTTTTTTGTCGAAAGCTTAGAAAGGAATCCCGAGCCGATGTAGACCAAGCATGAAATGGTTCATTGATGATGAGTGCAGCTGAAGATGTGAACGATGCTATTGAGAAGATTGCACAAGACAAGCGCATGTGGGAAACCGGTTCGAGCACAAGAAAAGTTGCTGTTGTCGAGGTGTTAGCTCAACTAGACTCTCTCAGCAAGAAGGTTGATGAAATAAAGGAAATTAAGAGTTTGGAAGGCAATACTTCCAATGACATGAGTAGTGGGGAAATGAAAAATGAAGACTATGCACAATTGGAGACAAGCGACTCCGGTGATTATTCTAATGAAGAAGTGAGCTACATGCAACAACACCGAGCACTACACAATGCTTACTCCAATGCATATAATTCATTGCAAAGAGATTTTCCTACTCAACGTTGGTCTCCGAACCCAAACAAGCAAGCATCATCTTTCAACCCTCAATAAAAGACTTCCTTCAATACCAACCCTCCGACCCAAAATTTCCGAAACCATACTTCATACCAACCGCCGCAACCACCTACACATTCTTATCAACAACTTTCTACACAAAACATCCCAATCACTCAAACTTCAAGTTCAGCTACGAAAAAGGAAGAGAGATTGGATAAGTTGATGGAGAATCTTATGGGTGTTGTTTCGACTCAAGCTGCAAATTTGCAATCGATGATGTCTTCTATAGGCACAGTGACCAAGGATGTGGGTACTTTGAGAACGTCCATGAGCGGTCATGATATGAGAATGAAAAACATAGAAGCATCCGTGCGTAACATGGAAGAACACTTGAGTAGAAAAGGTGAGAGGAATGCTAGTAGACCACCGGGCAGTTTGTCAAGTAACACAGAAAGAAATCCGAGGGGAGTGAATGCCATCATAACCTGAAGTGGAAGAGTTTGTTTAAATCGAGAGTTTTATGAAAATCAAGTGGGGAACGAGCACTACAAGAAATATGTGTTCTAATGAGGAGAATTTAATGAGGAGCTAAAATTTGGTCATTAAATGATATTAATAATGAGGAGTGATGAATTTGATGACCAACTTGTATTTTCTCCTCATTATTGATGAAAAATCTCCTCATTATGTATATAATTAAAAAAATCTCCTCATTATCTCATAAAATATTATTTTTTTCCTTTCATAAGTACTACTATTATTATTATATTATTCTTTTTCCCGTGTAAAAAAATAAAGTATTATATTTTCCATTTTCTTTTACAAAATAAGCATCCCAATTTCCCCAACATCATTCTCCTCTACCCTAAATCAGCGTCTTGCCAAAATCCCAATCAGCGTCTCCCCTCAATCCCTCCGCCCTCCGCCCTCCTCTCACTTCCTCCTCCACCGCCGTAAACCATCTATTGTCCACTACAATAAAAGTGTATTTTTAACTGCAGAAGGGAATCGGTGGTCGATCGCTACATCAGCAGAGCCACATGACCGGAACCGGTCTCAGTCGAGGCTTCAGACGGTCGATGATCTGATTATGTCTTTATGAAGGCGTAGTATGAAGACGATGCTGCGGTGGAGAGATACCTAGGGTTAAACCTCAACCCCAAATTCTCATCGACTGATCAATGCAACTACTATGCCGAAGTCTGTAAGGAGCTAGCTTTCATTCTCAAACATGCTTTCCCCGATTCCTCTAAATTTTTGCAGTCTCTCATCTTCCATGACATTTTGGCTGCCTTTCGTCTCCTTACTCTATTTCCGTTTTTGATCTTCTTCCTTCATTTTGTTAATTTTGTTGTATTTAATTTTTATGCTTGGTTGCCTGCTGGTGATTTGATATGTTTTTCATGTATTTGCAGAAAGTTGGATGCTATACATGCTTTGGCAAGAGAACGAGATTACGAATACTTGCTCAAGTGCATTGAGAATGTTATTCCAGTAAATTCCAACGAATTGTTTTCCTGATTTAGATCAAATCTTGATGTTTTTTCTATTACATGATACTTGACTTGGTAGTCTGCAGATTGATATTTCCAATGGGTATGGAAATTGATGTCCTAGTCCTAGGCTCTATTTGTTGGGATTTGTGCTTAGCAGTAAAATATGAACCTCAGGTGTACTTTTGGTGTTTGAGTATGGTATTCTAATGGGAACTGTTCATTAACAATTGAGATGACCAATTTTCGTGATTAGCTTTGTTGAACTAAATCAGAATTTCTTTGATCTGTTCATTACTCTTGAACTTGCTTCTTTGTGTTTACAAACTGAACCTTTAGTATCTGATTAGGTAGTTGGCCTGAATCTGCTATGCCAAGAATTTGTATGAGTTTAATGTTCAGGTTATGTGGATTATATGTGTTCAGTATGACCCGAGCTTGTTAAATCTGCTATGCCGAGAATTTGGACTAGCTGAATCTGTGCTCTGTTCTGTTCTCTGTCCTTCTTCACATAGTTCTCTTGTGAGAAGAGTAGCAACTTTGACTAGCGTGTATATAAACTTTGTTATCGTAGATGCTTGTTGTATGAAATGATTAAAGGTGAAATTATAGCTACAATAATTGTTTCATTTTTTGGGGGCGTAAACACAGCCTTTTAACCTAAGGTCCTTTTAAGTTCCAGAAATGTACCATGCGAGAATATCACTATTCTATTTTAAGAGTTGTTTAGATAACTTTTCCATGATTCGTGTTAAGGGATCTTGATGTCAGATGGAAACTTGCCTCTTCTTAGTGAACATGAGAAATAAATGAACTTTTGGTTATTAAATTTCATTACTTTTGTGTTTTGTTCAAAAAAAATGTTGGTTTTATGATTTTTGTTGCTTCCTTGTTATGACCTTTTGCTTCTCTGAAATTTGGGGCACATGTCTTGCAGTTGGACCTTTTTTTGTAATAAGACCTTGTTTAAAGGAATAGAGTATATATTCAAAATGTAATATACCTCAACATTAGAGGGGCTATGCAGTGAAAGTTTTATGCTTAATCTGCAGATTCTGTAAGAAATGGTTAATTTAGAAGTTAGCTCCCTTTAGTGGCCAATGAAAGGAAGAAAAGTTGTACTATTCATCAGCTTTTTAATCTGCTCTTTACAAAAGATTTGCATGCTTTTTATTTTTATTTTTATGCATTATAAGGTAATTTGATTTTGCTTAAAATCTTTGTTGCAGTATGAAGTTAATGTCAAACAGAGACTTTGCAATATCATGCTGGATCTAATAATAAGTGATGCTTTTGTAGGTTCGTTTTTGTGGTTGCAACTTGTGAGAATATGATTAGTGGAACGGGTATGAGGCCTGGTGATATTCTCACAGCTTCCAGTGGAAAAATGATTGAGGCAACTCCTTGAACAATTTGGATGGCCAAAAAGTCTGTCTCGTGTCTTGCTTTTGGTTGCTCGATTACGGTTTGTTCCTCACAATTTTTTCAATTTCGGTTTAACTAGTTGTGGTCAAATAGAGCTGCTACTCTTGTTCTTATGGTTGAACTTCATGATCGTTTCCTGTCTCTCTGACTTTTTCTTTTCTTTTATTTCTCTGATCATGGCTGCAAGGTAAGAGAAGTTTTAACCTCTGTTCTAAATCATGGGTATTGATGTTGACCCATTGGATTGAATCGCCGAAGTGCTGTCTTATCTTTGGTAAAGATGTCGTCGGTTTTCTGACATTGATAAATGCTGCAGGTTAATAATACAGATGCTGAAGGAAGGCTTATACTAGCTGATGCTTTAGTCTATACTTGTAACCAAGGCGTTGAAAAGGTATGAGTTTGGCCTTTTACTTAAAAAAAGATGGAAAATACTTAAAGTTCTTCATATTCTGGAATATGCTACATGCATCCTTACTTTTCAAATTCACATACTGTTGTTCACTAATTGTCTCTATTTACTTGATGCATTCAACTTCTAAGCTCCATTTTACCAGGATTTGAATACCGATTCCAGTCCCCCACGTGTTGAGGAAAATGTTAAATGTAGCTTGGACCAAGTTCATGGCGATGACTAGTCTCCGCCTCCCACGAGCACGAATATCTCAGACCAAATTCAAAAACAGAACCGGATCATTCAAGGTAGATTTTATTATTCTCGAATAGGGCATCATTTTTGTATGGTTTTTTAAGGCATTAATGTACTAGTCGCTGTTTAGATTGTTTGGTACCATTATAATCGATCTTTCTAAACTACAAGAAGCACAACTATTTATTTGCTGAGTTTTTTTTCGATATGACAAGAATCACAGGGTCTGATCTGATCGTACCTTGAGCAAGAATCTGAGGTTATGATCCTTTATCCGATGTAATCATTATTAAGATTGAAGTTTCCGTTTTTCAATGTATATCAGAACAAGATGGTTGCTATTCGACTGATTTTCAGTTTAGTGGCAAGTAAATAGATACAAGATGTTTTGATCCGAAATTAAATTATTGGACAAGTGGTTTTCTCCCAACTCGATTTATTGGGCTCCCGTATTTCTAAGTTTATACGTAGCAGATTGTGTTTACTTTGTATACTGAAATGCTTATATGTAGCTAATAACGGATTATTTTTCGCATTGAATAATGTTTTACTTTTATTGATCCAAGTGCTATGTGAAGTAGAATGTTCTGATGTTTGAACATTGCATGATGCATTTAATATTACCGGTGCGTTTATGTTTGAACTATTTTTTATGCATAGGGTTCATTAACCTATTTATGTTTCTGAAAATTACCTTTCATATAAATTTCAGCTGCTCAAAAGACTGTGGATGGTCCATAAAGCAAGGCTGTATAGGTGGACATGCTTCATCATTCAACATCATTTCCAGCAGCACCGGAGCTACCAAGGTACTCTCACCAGTACTCTAGTGTATCATGAAATACTGAAATATGGCTATCCAACTTCCAACTTCCAACTGAGTTTGATTAAAAAATGCTGAAGGCTGGGGCACTTATGATGATTCTATTGTTGTTTTTGTTATGCATTATGGTAAACATTCCATCTTGCAACATTGTAGGATTGATTCCTCGAATGAGGAGGATATGGTTTTAGTTTGTTCTTACTTGATGTAATTTTACATGCTTTTGGAATAATGGATAAAATTCTTTTGTCCTCTGGTGATGTGATCTGCCCGGCCTTTTTTGCTTGCTTGATGGGTGGCCATATCCCGCCAGTCGTTTTCTTGTTTTGTGAACATTTGTATTCTTATAATGAGTGTAAAAGTTTCTATAATGGGAGGATATGTTGTCAATAATTCATGATTTAATGAGGAGCAAATAACCCTATAATGAGGAGTTATGTTGTCGCATGATATTTATTTAATGAGAAGTAAATGACCTAATAATGAGGAGGTTAGTAGTCACTAAAACAAATTTTTATGAGGAGAATCTATCCTCATTAAATGTATGAATAAATTAATGAGGAGTTCCAATTCTCCTCATTATATGTCTTTAGCGGCGGAGGCGGCAATGAGGATCGATTTCTCCTCATTAAAAGTCTTTAATGAGGAGAAATGGACAATTAATGAGGAGAAATCTCCTCATTAAAAGCCTATTTTCTAGTAGTGGAGGTTGAGAATGATTTGCACAACACCGATGAAGAGAAGGAATTGAGTGAAGATGAGGAGGAAATTGTTGATGAGTTTTTGCAGAAAGACGGATATGTAAATGAAGAGAAAGAGTGATGGAGTCAATCCTTTCATGCATTTCACACGTGTTTAACCCCTATTTTGTAGCACTTCGAGCCTCATTTCAAACAATTAGATGCCTAATCACGCTTATTTTATCACTCAAGGTTCCACATCACACTTAGTCAAAAATCTCATTTTTATCATTGAAATGTGGACCTTTTATCGCACACACGAGTGCACGTCGTACTCCCATGATTTTATGGGTAAGGTTTGTATTGTATTTTGTAGGTATAGGATTTACCGGCCTCAAAATGTCTCGGCTCGTATATCGGGATGGTTGGTGAGTTTGAACAAACATTGGAGAGGAAGAAGTTTAAATTTTGGAAATCTGCATTCTTGGTACTTACGAAGTCATCTTGGTAGTCACGAACTTGAAAGAATTTGGACAGAGGATACAGAAAACTCGGTAGCCAGCGAGAAAAGTCTTGGTGACTACCGAGAATTGAAGCGAGAATGGTCCATAATCTCGGTACTTACCAAGAAAGTTGTGGTGCCCACCGAAGTCTGTTTTGAAGCTTTGTTAATCGATCCTCCCAATCTAATGCATAGCCATTCATTCAATCAAGTCCTAGCTGATAGATAGATGTTTGGTTATAGTTCGTTGATACGAGAGATTGATTGACGTTAATGTTGGAAAGGTGTCCTAAACCCAATCGAGTTGGACCGGATCTGACCGGGTCGGGTCATTTACAGTCTATTTAGTTCATGTAATAACTTTATTATGATTAATAAAAGCACTTATGTTATTATATATTGTTTATCTTCATATTATTTGTTGTATATATATAGTAACGTCCCTAGTGTCAATCTGTGATAGAGAAACCGTGATAGTGAATATGGTTGATGAGATCTCTAATCACTATAACAAGATTGGTACTTAAATGTCTCTAGTCTTACATATTATCAAATGGGGCATTGATAGTATAATCAGACTAGCATGTATTTGATGTCCTCTATCTTTTAGAAGATAGGGATATATCTCGTCTATCGAAGTGTAGGGACACTTGGACTGTACGTGGACGTGTATTAGAGAATGCGTACGTTAGACTGACCCACTTACATTAAGTGTCACACTATGTGGCGGTTGTGTAATTATCCTTTTGACCGGAGTCTTCATGGCATCACGGTGTGGATTGTCATGCTTTGACACTATTGAGATTTCTCCTAACCACGGGGCGATCATGCGGTAGTGATTGGTATGATATTGAAGCATGCGGAGTATACATGATTGTTCGTCCGGGAATCGCGTATCCTAGGGATCGAATATCCGAAATGGCCTTCTTATAAGGAATGTCTAGCTCTCGAGAATCTTTGCAAAGTGGGAGTAAATATGTTATTCCGAGAGAGCATGATATCCAGATTATAAGATACGATCGTTAATGTATTGACACTCGAGATACGATCGTATGGATATTATTTCAGCGATAGGATTGTAAGTCACACGGTAACTGCTTCACATGAAAGGTAGTAGTCATTGCTTTTGACTCTTCCGATGATTGGGGGTCACGGTGTGTTGCTAGATGCTATCCTGTGATCGTTAGGTATGAAGGGCATTTTAGTAAATTGCACTTTGTGTCTACGGCCAACATATTCGGAAGTCTATCGGGTCACACACATATGAGCATCGAGTCGGATTAAAATGCGGTTATAGTTGATAACCAAATAAGGAAAGTTTATCTACAGACTATAAATGTTATACAGTAAATTAATATGGTGGTATTTATTTATTATGAATAAATAAAATACAAGATATTAATTATATTCAAATTATATTAATTAAAGAATATTCCGGAAGTCAATCTTTTGACTATTGGGGCGCCACATTTAAGTGTGTAAGACAACTTGGATTGTGACTTTAATTAATAAGATTCCCACAATATTAATATAAGATATTAATTGATTTTGGAAAATTAGATTTATGGTAATAAGATAATTATATTCAATATAAGATATTGGCAAAATTAATTATAATAAAAGAGATAAATCAATCTGAAGATTTTCCTTATTTTATTGGGAAAATGTTTTTTTCTTCTACACACCATGTAGGGCGCCACCTTCTACTATAAATAAGAGGTGGGTGTCAATTTCTTTTGTACATCACAATTGCAAGAGCTCATAGCTTGTGTAAAATAGAAAGAACCTATAGTGAGTTTGTGAGGAGGAAAAAGGCCGGTCTAGCAACCGGAGTTTCCAATAGCAATCAAGGAGGAATCCGGCAAGGGGTTCGTGTGAATTAGCGATAGAGGCCGGACGCGTGGGATCGCTTTGCGATCGAACTACTCTCCGTTGACGGTCAAAGCGACGATCTTATAGATCATCAAGGTATAACCGTCAAACTACTTAACGTGTTTATTGCATTAAACGAAGAACGATCTAGAAAAGGAAATCAAATTTTAAATTCCGCTGCGTTAAACTAGTGATTTCCTAACGGTTAACATAGTGAATTGCACCTTGAATGTGTTTAGAAATCATTAGTGAAGCTTGATTCCGAGTAGTTACAAGATCTCATATCTAGTTCATTGGAACATCACCCTAGGCACCTCGTTTCATATCATTTCCCCTACATCCGAGTCATTTTATCCTTAGTTAATTGCATTTTTAGTTCGCTTTTCATTAGTTAATTTGTAGTTGGTTCATACTTGCTTCTTGATTAATGGATACACCTAGACTAATTGTTTGGGCCGCTTTGGTACTCAATTGAGATTTCTCCCTGTGGATACGACCTTGGCTCATCTATCTAGACTACAATTGACCCGGTACACTACCGGTTAGATTGGAAACCTAGAAAGGCCGATCAAGCATTATTAAAGAGGATGAGGATTGGGTGAAAGTCCCGAGGATTTTGAAGAATCCGAGAGCAAGCGATTTGAGGACTCTTTTTAAGGAGCATGTCTCTTTGGCGCCTGCCAAGGCAGGTTTGGCACACGCCAATGATCACTATAGACATTTAGAGAGTTTTAGGAAAAATTTGGCGTGGCGCTATCAGGGACCGGGCGCGTGCGCCAAAGGAGAACCCAATGAAGGTATGGCAAGACGCCAACGATGTTTAGGTGCTTGGCGCAATATACCAAAGAACCCAACTCTAAGAAAGGCAAGGAAAAGGTGGTACGTACCGAGAATGAATGGCCACCACCGGCAGCTCAAACATTAAGGAAAGCATCCAATGATTCATCGAGCGGGAAAGGAAAGGAAGGTATGAATTCCACTCCTAAAATTATTGATATTGATTCATTACCTTACCCTCAAAGGGAAGAAATTAAGAAGAAAACTCTAGATAATAAATACGCTCGCTTCCTTGACACGTTTCGACACTTAAATGTTAACATTCCCGTCATAGAAGCACTCACTAGCATGCCTGTGTATGGTAAGTTTTTGAAAGATATTCTCACTAACAAGAAGCGATTAGAGGAATATGAGAATATTTGTCTCAATGAGGAATGCTCCTTTGTGTTGCAACATAAGCTTCCACCTATGCTTAAAGACCCCGGGAGTTTTACCATCCCGTGTGAAATTGGGGGCTTTTTGTTTAAGAGGGTGCTTTGTGACCTTGGCGCTAGCATTAATCTCATGTTTTACAAGGACTTTATCAAGCTAGGCATAGGAAAGTTGAAGAACTCTGAGATGACTCTACAATTAGCAGATAGGTCATTAAAACGCCCTAAGAGAGTCATAGAAGACGTGTTTGTGAAGGTCGATAAGTTCTACTTCCCAGTTGACTTTGTGGTTATGGATATGGAAGAAGGGTATTCAACACCCCTTATTCTTGGTCATCCATTCCTAGCCACGGGAAGGACGATGATCGATGTTCAACGTGGAGAATTGATTTTGAGAGTTAATGAGGATGATGTCATATTTAATATTTTCAAAGCCATGAAGCATCCGTACAATTGACGAGAGTCGTTTTCTTTTGTTGATGCATTGTCTTTTGCTTGTATGGAGAATACTAACGTGCAGGTCTTTGAAGACAAGCATGAGGAATGTTTGGCCTTGTCCGTATTTAACAGTGAAAGTGATGATGAAGAGATGCAAGCGGTTATTTCTTATTTGGATCTCGATATACCTAACCCTTGCAGAGACCTTTGTTCCAATGGATTAGGCCACCAACCCGCCCAATATAAATATCATGGGCCTCGCCGCCGTAGTAGCGCCCCATTTATATCAAAGTGGCCGCCAGTCCTAGCCGTCTTTTCTCGTCCGCCCACTTCCAAACCGGACGTAGCTCCTCCTCATATGGTTTCCTCTCTTACAATCAAGGCAAGATCGTACCGCCGATCGCCATCACCACGATATCGCCGCCATGGAAAAGACATCGATTCGCTGGCATGACTATTTACTTGATTCGATGCATGCAGATATTTATTTAAGATACTTATGACACTTGTATAAGTTACTTCTTATTATATCATTAATTTCGTCTAATCAAGAGCGAGAGAGACCGACTTACTTGTCTATAAATAGAGGATCATATGTAACGAAGAAGGAGATCTGAGAAAAAAAATACACACAGCCAAACTCTCCCCTTTTTGCCGCTAACCACCGGCCCAATCTGCTGTTATTTACTTTATGCTTATTCCGCCACCTTGTTCTAAATAACCGCCCGTATTCCTCTCCGGAGGATCACCTATAATGACCTTATATCTCAAGATTGACATCTTTACGCGAAAGCGATATTCCACGCAACATCGGTTGGCTCCGTTACGGAGCAACATCAATATCATTCTCGTCAAGATCATTTGCTCCACCGCAAGAGGATCTCACGGCGCGACAAGGTTGGATAAGCAGTCAGATCGTCACAACCGGAAGGAACTCCTTCATCATCATCATCACATGCAAACTCGCACTCGAGTCCATCTATAAACATAAAGGTTGGTTAAATCTCTAGCTCAGTTCTTAATCATCAAGGATTCAAAAGAACAGGAGCCCTTAAACTATCGCCTTTACTCCCAAACATACCAGCTCAGAAAATCATCAAAACGAATAGCCAAATATCCCCATTTCGCACATACCCCTAACAACTTTTCTAAAAATGGTTGGAGGAAAAGCTATAAACCCTACCACCCCAGCTAAGCAAATTCACAGAACCCCCAAGAAGGAGGAGAGAACCGAAAGGTGATTTCTTACAGGGGGTGGTCTTGAGGAGGATATCACGCCGGACATGAGGGATTTCATACAGGAAAAAACTCGTGCCCGCTTGATTTGCGTGAAGAGAATTTAGCGGGAACTTCTCGTTTGAATGCTACAGGGGCAGATAAGGCATCCGTACCGCCAAATTCGAATAGATTAGCCTTGCAGGCACATATGGAGTATGTAGAAGAAATGCGGTTGGGAAATGAGCTTTTAATCGCTGAGGGACTTCCACTCTCACCTATCCGAAAATTTCAAGTCTCCCCAACCCGCACCACTCGAAAATCGACTGACAGCGGCTCCCCAAAAAACTCAAGCTCAGCAAACAGAAACACAGGGGAGCAGTCATGCGACGTCGCGGAAGAGATCAGCTTTTGTTCGACTGGGGCCCACGGTCGACGACCGCGGTGCAGCTCCCGGAACACAAAGAAATAATCAGTCAGTTTACACTCGCATGGAGGGGCAGGGGGATTCTCAGATAAAAGGGGGTTATGCGGCGAACATACCCATCCCCGAGAATAAGGAAGAGTTGGGGGTAATGAAAAAGCAGATAGAGGAATTACAACGCGGGGCCAAAGGCAAAAGGTCGTTTCCCACCTGGGGAACAAGTGTGCTTCATCCCGATATTTTGAAAGAAAGCGCGCGCGGGGAACGCATTATCCCAACTTTACCAATTATCATGGAATAACAGATCCGTTGGACTGGCTATCCGCTTTTCAAAGCAGGATCAGTCTGTGTACGCCTAGCGAGGATGCATGGTGCATTGCTTTTGTAGGGTCTATGCAGGATAGAGCCGCGTCATGGATTCGAGGTCTACCTCCGGCCTCGGTTACATCGTGGGACGACCTCATTAACAAGTTCATAGCGGAGTTCCGATCGGTGGGGGGACCAAAGAAAACACACATCGATCATACGAGGTCCGTCAGGCGAACGAGGAACTCGCGGCTATTACGAGCGATTCTATAAAGTTTATGAGCTAACGAGAGGCTGGCACAAGCGTCGTGATGAGCGACTTAAAGCGAGATTGAGTCCGGGGTACCTGAAATCATTCTTCGCGCTAACCCCACCGACGAACTTGCAGGAGATGTTGAGCTCGACGAGGAAATACGTCGCGACAGCGGGTAATGAGGGAGCATCTTCCTCGAGTAAAAATAAACAGAGAAAGTCGAGCGCGATCACCGAAAAGATACCGCAGAGGTAATGAACGGGACATCAAGAAACCCGGTAAGTTCAAAGAGGAGCATTTACCCCATCAACATCTCCTACACTCAAATGCTAAGCGAGGTTCGAGATGAAGTACCGAGCCTTATCCCATGGTCGCAGATTCACGTCGCGACGCTAGCAAATTCTGTGGGTACCACAGGATAAGTGGTCACACGACCGAGAGTGCATCTGATTTAAACGAGCGGTGGAGAAGTTACTTGCTCGCATGCCGGCCACGCGAGATACAAGCAAAACGCTGGGGGGGTCGGATAGCGGAATCAATGACCCGCTTGGTTTGATCGAGTATAAGGATGATAACCGAGACTCCGCCCAAAGAACAATCGATTAAGAGTCGCATTGGCTCGATCAACAAACATGTGGAAAAACCGATCGTTTTGCGAGAAAGCGAGCCCTTGGCTTTTACTCGAAGTGAGTTGGTGGCTTCAACCAATGCCGAGGACATGTGTTTTGTGTGTGTCCGGTTATCAACCGTGCATGCGTAAAGCGGGTGATGATCGACACGAGAGCCTGCCGTGACATTCTATACTACGCTTGCTTCAGAGAGTTGGGATTTGGCGACTCGGTTTGAGGTCGCACAACGGCACCGCCTCGAGGGGTTTACAAATCACAAAGTAAGTGTCAAGGGGCCATCGATTTAGGCGTGCAAATGGGCGACGCGCGCTTTTAAGCGTAAAAGGTCGCTTTCTTGGTGGTCGACCTCACGATCCAACTACAATATGATCTTAGGGATACCGGCTCTACGTCAATTTCGGATGGTAACCTCCATCCCCATCATTGGGCAAAGTTTTATGTTGGTGATCAGATTGGAACGTCTATCAGCGAGCCCGCGACAGTCCTCAATTATATACGAGAAATGAGGACTGAGGCTAAGAGACCACGGATTGGGGTACCGGAGGTTGAAGGAATGGTCAGCATGATCAGGAATGTGAGCGAGCAAGCGCCCAGCGGGTTGGAATGTGAAACGCTACAAGTCAGGGATGAGCCCGATTTCACTGCTGAAGATGAACTAGTAGAGATAGTCATCAACGAGGAGTACCCTGAGCAGAAGATTAAATTTGGGGCTAGGTTAAGCTCTGCTGAGAGAGAAGAGTTGGTAAAGATGCTAAAGGAAAACCTGAGTGCCTTTGCATGGGTTGTCACAGATATGCGAGGGGTCCAGACTGAAGTCGCCCTCCATCATCTGAGCGTGGATTCAACCTTCAAACCGATACAACAGCGAGCACGCCAGTTTTCATACGAAAAAGAGGCAGCTGTAAAGATAGAGGTACGAAAGCTTCTTGAAGCGGGTATCATAAAGGAGCTTGCTTATCCTACCTGGCTTGCAAATGTGGTAATGGTCAAGAAGCATAACGGCAAGTGGAGGATGTGCGTGGACTTCACCGATCTCAACAAAGCTTGTCCCAAAGATCCTTATCAACTTCCTCGAATAGATAGATTGGTGGATTCGATTTCTGGCTTTGAGGTGTTGAGTTTTTTGGATGCATACTCAGGGTATCATCAGCACGAATCATTTGAATCCGACAAGGAGATGACCGCCTTGAGAGTTTCTTTGGGGGCCTTTATTACTATGAGATGATGCCGTTTGGGTTGAAAAATGCGGGTTCGACGTATCAACGAATGGTCAACCAAGTTTTATTTTCGCAAATTGGAAGGAATATGGAGGCTTATATAGATGACATGGTGGTGAAGTCGACAGGACAGAGCCACGTTGACGATCTTCGAGAAACTCTCAACAATGTTAAAAAGCACTCTATGAAACTCAATCCAGCAAAATGTACATTTGGGGTTCGAGCGGGCAAGTTTCTGGGTTTTATGGTTAGCCGTCGCGGCATCGAGGCAAACCCAGAAAAGATACAAGCTCTCCTCGATATGAAGGAGCCCACAACGATCAAGGAAGTTCAAAGGCTAAATGGCCGCATTATCGCACTTGGTCGCTTCATAGCAAAGTCAGCCGAAAAGTGTCTTCCCTTCTTTAAAATTCGAAAGCGAGATAAGACATTTTCGTAGGAAGTGGAATGTTATAAGCTTTTCAAGCCCTGAAGGAGTATCTGGGCAAGCCACCTCTCTTAGTCATCCGCGGTAGGGGATGTGCTATTTTTATATCTAAGCGGCTTGATTGGGTCATCAATGTCGCGCCAGACTTGTGAAAGAGGCCGAACCTCCAAAATCCCGTGTTTTATGTAAGTAAAGCTCATCCGGTAGAGAGCCGCTATTTTAACATTGAAAAATTAGCTTACTCTCTTGTTATTGTCGCCCGCAAACTCGTGGGCTACTTCACATCCCATACAATAATTGTTTTAACAGACAATCCGATACGACAAATTTTGCACAAACCGGACCTTTCAGTCGCCTCGCCTCGGTGGGCAATCGAAATTAGTGCGAGTTTGATATCCAATATCAACCTAGAACGCAATCAAGGGCAAACCTTGCCGGACTTCATCGTAGAAACAAGTTTTAACTCGCCACGACCAAACTCGCTTATGCCAATCGGACCCGGCAGAGGTCGAGGAGCGGACACGAGCAATGTTGGCTGTTGTGCGTCGCCACGGGCATCGAGTCGGAATGGTTGTGGAGCGAGAGTCATTTTAATGGAACCGGGAACTACTGAGAGGAGATCGAAAAGGCTCTAAGGTTTGAGTTTGCCGCCACGAATAATCGGGCCGAGTATGAAGCGATCATAGCGGGGCTCAAACTTGCAAAGGAGTTGAACGTAGAGAATGTGGAGGTTTATTGTGACTCTCGACTTATCGTCAAACAAATCTCGGGGATTATGACACGCGTTGTGATATTCTCGAAAAATACGGTAAGGTTGTCCGAAAGCTAACAACGGGTTTTCAATATTGCGAATTTATCGTAATCAAAAGAGGACAACGAGCGAAAGCAGACTACTTATCAAAACTCTCTCTGGAGGAGGAGCTCGCGGACCCTTCCATCATGATCGAATATTTAGCGACGCCTCAATCAAGCAAGCAGAGAATTATGGATATGACACATCACCTGTGGTCGCATGTTGGATAGATGAGATACAAGCATACATCGAAACGGGCATTTTGCCCGATGAGGCGGACAAATCACGCACCCTCAGAAGAAGAGCTGTGAAGTATATCATCATGAGCGGAGTTCTTTATAGAAGGTCGGCTACAAAGCCCCTTTTACGGTGTGTACGACAAGAGGAAAGCTTGGTGATTCTAAACGAGATTCACCAAGGCGTGTGCGGAGGACATCCAGCAAGCCGCTCTCTGGCACAAAAGGTTTTAACCGCCGGGTATTACTGGCCTAGTATTCTTAAGGACTCTGAGAAGCTAGTCAGGGAATGTCCTAAATGTCAGAAGCATGCGGATATCCCACGATTACCATCTGTCGAGCAGAGCATTGTGGTCGCGCCTTGGCCTTTCGACATGTGGGGACTCGATCTAATCGGACCATTTCCACCAGGAAGAGGCGGATGCAAAGTTATCATAGTAGCCGTCGATTATTTTACAAAGTGGATTGAGGCCAAACCTATGGTTAAGATAACCGCAAAAGCGGCGGGTTACTTTTTGCACGATCAAATTTTCTCTCGCTTTGGTGTTCCGCGAGCAGTGGTGTCAGACCACGGTCCACAATTTCGTACGGATTTTTCAAACCTTTTGCGCTAATTCAAGGTAAAGCATTGGCAATCATCCGTAGCATATCCACAGGGTAACGGTCAAGCTGAGGCCGGCAATAAGCAAGTAATTAAGATGCTAAAGAAAAGTGTGGATGATAAAGCAAAAGCAGGAGGGTGGGTAGACGAGTTGCCCGCCATCTTATGGTCTCTCCGCACCACCATCAAAACACCAACAGGTGAAACTCCTTTTGCTTTAACTTATGGATCGGAGGCAATGAGTCCGGTCGAGATGGCCCTGCCAAGCATCAGGGTCGCTCTTTACGACCCCAAGGATAACGCGTTGAATAAACAAATCAATCTCGATCTGGTAGAAGAAAAAAGAGTAATGACCTATCAACGGTTGTTAAACTACAAGCAGATAGCGAAGAGAGAACATGATAAACGTATCCGCGACCACTCGTTCAAAGTGGGGGATTTCGTTCTTCGCAATAGGAAAGCAACGGGCATGGAACGACAAGGGTAAACTTACAATGAATCAGGAAGGACCTTATCGGGTGGCAAAGGAGATCAAAAAGGAACCTATGTATTGAAGAACCTCAAGGTTACGAGCTCAATGAGGCCTTGGCATGCGGATAATCTTAAGAGATACTATATGTAATAATCGGATAGGGTTATGGCCATCCTCTTGTCAACGATAAAGAGCGTCTAGGCTTTCTTTGTAAATTTTTATCATCTGGCGGGGTGATCAAAATTTTATAAATCCAATTTTACATCCCTTCACACAAGATTTTACTCAGTGAGAAAATTTTAAGCAAAGGTCTCGGTTTCCCTCAACCTTCGTCAAAAAGTGGGGGCAATATGAGGAGTTTTTTCAAGAAACGCCACGCCGCCAAATCTCATATCAAGCAGAGGCCACCCCATGAAATTTAATTTCAAAAAGCATTATCTTTGACATCGATTTAGCGTAAGCGAATAGCGATCGAACAATTGGCTTAGATAAGATTCAAGGAGGCACAAATTGAAATACAACAAATGCTTGAATCTTATCTAACCCAAGGGGATTGATCGGACTCAATAACAATAACGGAGGCAAACAAGCAAATATGGGTGAACAGAAAGCAAACCTCAATATACAAATTGCAAATGGAAAAGTAAGGAGTTATGCGGAAAAGTAAAAATAAGTTGCAAATTACAAATCAAGTAAAGGCAAAGTCAAAGCAGAATTTACAAGCGAGATCAAGACAAAAGCAAAGCTAAGCTTCATCAGGCGAATTTGTCTTCGTTTTGAATATTGGCGAGTGAAGGAGGAGTGGAGTAGCTTGTCGACTTCGACTCGAGAGGAAAGCAGCGGAGTGACGCCTTCAAATAGCCTGATCTTCGGTTCGCTCACGAGTTTCCTCATCATCTCCACCTTCGGCGTCGACCGGTTCGAGCTCGCGACGAACTAACTCCCCTCAGATTATTTTCTACAACTTGGCAGAGGGCGACCCAATCAGAGCAAGCTTTGGAGCATAGGCCTCGAGCTCCTTATCAGAATAAGGAATCCGCGCATGGAAAGCCCTTAGTTCCTCATCGAAAGGGTGTGTGAGAATCCAGTCTCGCAAAGTTTCAACATCTGGATCCTCACTACCCCGGGCCCATAAACAGCGAGCAAGATGATAGCCGCCCTGGTCGAAGCCCATAACAAAGCTGTCGTCGACCTCGGCGCTCTTATCGGCCATCTTCTGATTCATAACGGCGAGTGCCTGATGAGCATCGTCGCATTTAGCTTGAAGCTGCTCCATCAAATCAGATAACTCTTGAGCTTTGGCCACACGCTCGCATGTAAGCTCCTCCGATCGGGCGGCGATTCGCTCGGCCTCTATCCGCACTTTGTCGACTTCCGCCCGAAGTCCTGGCCGGCTTTACCCGCAGATTTATCACCTCTGTCGCGCGCTTATCGGCGCCGCCCGCGCGCTTGCGCTCTTGGGCAAGCGCTTCTCCGGCGCTTTCTTCTGCGATCGGTACCGCTTCACTTTGTCCTTCTCGGACTCCAACTCGCCGTGAAGCTGCGCCGTAGTGTCATGGGACTTTTCCAATGCTTTCTTGGACTCGTCCGCGCTTTAGCACTATCAAGACTCGGGGATATGGTCTCGATATGGTCGTTTTATAACCGGGCCAACCGATTGCCAAACCGAAAGGAAAGAGATATGCGAGAGTCGGTATCAACTTTGAAAAATAAAGCAAAAGACAAATATGGTAAAACAAAGGAAACTTTACCGTGCTCATAACGGTGCCAAAACAGACCACAGATCTTGGCGTTGGGGACAAAGCGTACGGCGAGGCGTGGTCCAGTCCGCCAGGACGACCCTATCCGCGATCCCGCGACCGATCTCCAAGTTAATGTTTGGGGGCAGGCCCCACTTCAAGTGCTTTAGGGGAGGAACATCTGCGATCCCCTTCGAAATTGCCTTCGCCATCGAAATATTGAGGGGTTGGCTCATAAACCCCTCATCCAACCAGTACATTAGGAAGCCACCGCCCAACGGGCACATTTTTGGGCAAGCGTGATCGATTCGGTGCCCGCGATCGGACACCTCGAAACCTTCTTGCCTTTATCAGCAGCAGATGTCGAGCCCACAGTAACCTCAGCAACCCTCACCTCTGCCTCTCTATCCGCAGCGGACTTTTCCTTGGTTTCATCTTTTTTGGATTTTTTGTGGAGGGGAGGAGCATCACGATCGCCGCCGATGTCATCAATGCGATGACCTCTTGAGATCGGCCCTTTTCTTACGACCGGTAGGTGGCAACCGAGAGAGTTGTCTGTTTCATTGCCTTGCTCGCCCGGTGTGGCGTAATAGATTTCATCGGCGGCACGGCCGTCTTCTTCACCTGCGAGCTTGAGGTGCCCGCCGCCCCATCGGTCAGACTGACCTTTGGAAGATCAGTCTGCACTTTCACCAGATTTCTGGCTCTGTTCACCTCCCCAGTCGTCTTCGCCCGGGACAGAAAGTTGCGCTGAGTCAATCTATCCATGGTACTCCAGAAAGCACGGGGCGTGTTAATGAGATAAATATATGGGGAAACGAAAGATGCAGATGCAAAAAGTAACAAGTAAGAATCCTACTCGGTGCTCGCATAGAGGGGTCGCCTCCACAGGTGGTACATTGGGATGGTAGGCATATAGCATGATGACATTCCCGTACGGTCGGGTGGGTTGGCAACGGATCGACAGGAGCAAGGGAGCGCCAACCCCCCGCGCAGAAGCCCGCCAACCCAAGATACGGTTCGCTAATATCGAGAAGCACTCTCAGGTTATAATGCGCGGGCTTGATCTCATTCCTGCGAGTATAGCCTAGATCATCTTTTATTTGGCTATGAACCCATCATCGCCGTCCCTGGGTTTTGATATCTTTGAGGTGTTCGGTTGTCACGAGTTTGCCGGCGCTTTTGCAAAAGGCCATCCCACCCGTGACTCCACCTTCGTGCATCTCTTATCCCGATCCGCTACTTTATCTGGGAGGTCGAATAACAAAGCGGGGCCGACCACTACTCGAGCGACCACGTGGTTGAATCGGCGGCGTCGCGCTTTCCGCGAAAAGTAGAAATATAGCAAAGCGCCCATAGAGGTTCGCGCCTTTCAATCGGTGATTATAATAAAAGGATGTCACGACGCGAACAACTCCCAAACTAAGGTCGCAGGCATCACCTCGCCTCCATAAACTTCACGAAGAATGGGTGAAGGAGGCCTGAGTCCGCAACAAAGTGGTCGAAGTGGAGCCATATGTAATCTTCTGGGCCGCGGCCGCATTTCCTTGACACATTGTCCGCTCCCATGCTCGCGAATCGATAATCGGAGGAATGTCATATATAACCGACGACGTGTAATCTGTAAGGCTCCTCATTCCTCCATCGAGATATGAGCTCGCTGGTCGACACATTTTTTGCGCATTCACTCGGGCGGTAACTTCCGCGGACCTAATCTTGACAGACCTTTTCTTGCTCGCGGTCGACGTCCCAGGAATCCTAGAAGAACTCGCGGCCCTCCTACCCAACGAACTCAGCACCACCCTATCCTCATCCTCGCCGCCGCTACTTCCTCAATCTCACCACGGTGGCGCCCTTCGCCAATAAGAGCGATTTCATCCTCCGGCTCGCCTCTCTTGCTCTCATCAAGTCGAGTCATCGACCATCGCACACTCGTCGCCGGATCCGTAACCGCGACTACACGAACTTCCTCATTTGATTGAGTATCTTGAAGACATCTTTGAAAAGAAAAAGGGCAAGGTGGACACGTTTAATCACCCAGACGTGATAGTCGGGTCGAGGTGAAAGCGAGTACACCCCGACACCTCGCCCCTCTATCTTCTTTAAACAAGAAACTCGAAAAAACCTACCTTTCTCCCAAGCATTAACCCAGAAAAACCCCAGGCAAACTACCCCCAATCACATGTGCATTCATACAGGAATAAGTGATATGTCACATATAAGCGCAAGCAAATCATGGAAGTAGCATAACTGGGGATTTAGGCAGAAGACAAACGTACACAATGCTCAAAAAACGGGATCATCAGGATCATATACTACACCAAAGCAAACTAGGCAACGTTCATACAAAACGCAAGGAAGACAAATCAAAATCACAATTTTTGAAGGAATCAAAGTGAAAAACGGAAACAGAGGAAGGTTTTGCTACGATCGTTGAAAAAGGGTGAAAAGTAGACTGATTGCTGAGGAAAACGCTTGATCGGAGCTCTGTTAAACCCTGCCGGAAATCGCCTTCTCGCCGGAGTTTTGTTATCACCGAGGTCAGTTTCACCAAAAGTGGTGAATGGTGGAGGAGGACCCTTTATAGTAGGAGGAAAAGGCGGGAGCAGTTATCACGATTTCCGAAATTCAAAACGTTTCAAACGTCTTGTCTCCACGACACGTCTAAGCGACGTCGGTTCGTATCCCAAGAAACGGCAACCAATCGTAATAGGCGGCGATTCGGATGACATACGCAACCTCTCACGCGGATCGACGCGACGTTTGAACTACTGATACATTCCTTTTCAATTCTGGTCGCCCAGCTACCGGCGGTCATCTTTAAGCCCGACAGAGCGTTGTCGGCGACTTAGCCCACCAGAGCCTTGTTGGCAACTAAGGCCGATATAGCGATTATCGGCGATCAAAGCCTGTTCACGCAATGCACGACAAGTTATTGATGGTTTCGATGACTCGATTTAAGCCCGACAAAAGCGTTGTCGGCGATTAAGCCCAACAGAGCGTTGTTGGCAACTAAGGCCGATATAAGCGACTATCGGCGATCAAAGCCTGTTTCGCTACAAGCACAAAGAACTACTGGTGGTATTCACTTCTTTGACATACTTTCTACTCTCCCTGGCGAGCACATCCGATCGCGAGTAGGGGGCCATTGATATACCTAACCCGCAACAGAGACATCGTTTCCAATGGATTGGGCACCAACCCGGCCCAATATAAATATCATGGGCCTCGCCGTGAGCGCCCCATTTATATCAAGGCGGCGCCGCCAGGTCCTAGCCGTCTTTTCGTCCGCCCACTTCCAAACCGGACGTAGCTCCTCCCTCATATGGTTTCCTCTCCTTACAATCAAGGCAAGATCGCACCACCGATCGCCATCACCACGATATCGCCGCCTTGGAATGACAAAGACATCGATTCGCTTTGGCATGACTATTTACTTGATTCAAAGTGCATGCAGATATTTATTTAAGATACTTATGACACTTGTATAAGTTACTTATTATATCATTAGTATGCCTAATCAAGAGCGATGGAGAGACCGACTTACTTGTCTATAAATAGAGGATCATATGTAACGAAGAAGGAGATCTCGAGAAAAAAATACACACAAACCAAACTCTCCCTTTTGCCGCTAACCACCGCCCAATCTGGCCGTTATTTACTTTATGCTTATTCCGCCACCTTGTTCTAAATAACGCCGCATCTCTCCGGAGGATCACCTATAATGACTTTATATCCTCAAGATTGACATCATTATCAGAAAGCGATATTCCACGCAACATCAGATACCGGTCGTACATTCAACAGACAACCATGGCATCGATATCTAGAATTGGAGCATGATGGCCCACTATTGAAACCTTTAATAGAGGAGCCGCCAATGAATCTTGAGTTGAAAACTCTACCTCCTAACTTGAAATATGCTTTTATTGAAAGTGATAATCTCCTTCCTGTTATTATTTCTTCGTCACTAACCGATGTGCAGGAAGACTTGTTGTTGAGGATTCTTAGGAAACATAAGAGAGCATTTAGATGGACCGTAGCTGACATTCGAGGAATTAGTCCTGAGATTTGTGTTCACAAGATTATCCTCAATAAAGATGCTAAGCCATGTGCTTAACCACAACGTCGTTTGAATCCCAATATGCAAGAGGTTGTCAAGAAAGAGGTCATCAAGTTATTGGAGATGGGTATTATTTTTGTAAGTGGGTCAGTCTAACGTACGCATTCTCTAATACACGTCCACGTACAGTCCAAGTGTCCCTACACTTCGATAGACGAGATCTATCCCTATCTTCTAAAAGATAGAAGACATCCAACGTCTTTAGTCTGATTATACTATCAATGTCCCATTTGATAATATATAAGACTAGAGACATTTAAGTACCAACCTTGTTATAGTGATTAGAGATCTCATCAACCATAATCACTATCATGGTTTCTCTATCACAGATCGATACTAGGGACGTTACTATATATATACAACAAATAATATGAAGAGAAACAATATATAATAACATAAGTGCTTTTATTAATTATAATAAAGTTATTACATGAACTAAATAGACTGTAAATGACCCGACCCGGTCGGATCCGGTCCAACCCGATTGGGTTTTGGACACCTTTCCAACATAGCGATAGTCCGTCATTGGGTGATTTTCATACTTCCTGAATCACAGTCCGTTTCCATGCACTTTTGGCTGGTCGAGTCTATTTCTAGCGTAAGCCCGATAATTTGTTATTTTTTGCGGCGCCATTTCCTTTGACGATGCCACTTCACTCTAACACACTTTGCACACAAACGACGAAATTGGCGTGCGTCAGAATACTTTTGACGCGGGTCAACCTGACTTGACACCCAGATGTCACGCCTCTACCACCACAGAACCCTAGCCCTCAGCTTTTGCCCCCTTGATGCACGCCAATGTCGGTTTGGCGCGCGTCGATGCGTGTTTTCTCGCCACCGGTGACCATCAAACCCTAATTTTATTCTTTTACCCACCCTCCTACTCACATTCATTCACCGTCCATTTTATTTCTCTTTTCCATATTCTCTCTCTGCATAACTTCTTCTTCTTCTTCCTCTTCTTATTTCACTTTTACCATGTCTTCTCCTCCGGCAGACCGCTGATGAGAGACAAATTAATAATCATTATTACGACATTTTACCCCAATATTGATACCACTTTGAGCATTATTGTACCAATTTAAGTCAATAATTACTTAATTTTATCCAAATATATAAATAGTAGTTATTATATAAATTATGGTATTTTTATAAGTTTTTATAAGTTTTGTACCGATTTAGTAACCGGAGTGTCGTGTCGGATTTACGTTTGGTATTTTGGTGGTTTATTGCAGAATTATAGGTTGACCAAAATCCCGAATAATGACACGTTTTGAGGCCTAAAAGAGGTATTTTTAGGGATATAAGAGTGTGCCACTAACTTAAGTGGTCGAGTGGCTTTCGGTGGTTAGTGTGCATCTCACTAACGAATTATATCTTCGACGAACAAATGGCTCATTAAAACGGCATTTTATGAAGTCCTTAATGAAAGTTGTAGATCTTTGAAAGAGCTTTCCAACGCATTTTGAATCACGTCAATCGGACTTCTACAACTCAAGTATCATTAAGTCAAGTGGTTAAGCGGCTAATCGATTCGATTTAGTGGAAATCGAGAAATATCTTCGACGAACGAATGGCCCATCAAAAAGACATTTTCTGAAGAAAAGTCCTTCATGAAAGTTGTAGATCATTCAACGAGCTTTCCAATGCCTCTTAAATCATGTCATTTGGAGATCTAACTCAAGATATGAATTTTGTAAGTTTTATTCCAAAATATAAATTTTTATCCGGAAATTGGGGGATGAATGTAATGATTAGACCGGCCCGGTCCGGCTCTTACCCGGCCCGGTCCGGCTCTTACCCGGCCCGGTCCGGCCTCCCCTTTTGTAGGCTATATATATGTGTAAAATTAGACTAATAAGAGCCCCTTCTTTCCCATTTCCCTCTTCTTCTCGTCCATCTTCTGCTTCTTCTTTTTATTTTATTTTTTAGATCAAACATATATATATATATATATATATATATATATATATATATATATATATATGTTAGATATATATCTCCCTCTTTTCTCTTCTTCTTTTATTTTAATTTTTTGAAGTAAAAAGTATGTATACATATATACATGTATGTATATATATGTTTTATATATATAAATAAAGTAGTTATAAAAGATCAGATTGTAATTATTTAATAATTATCGAAGATTGTTAAAATCAAGCATTGTTACACTACATCCGTGGAAACGAATTCGATTCAATGATTGTAATCTGGTAATATATTCTAATATTATTATGTTTACTATTTCTATTTCTATTTATATATTATATATGTTAATTAAGTTAAGCTAAAAATATATCTAGCCAAGATATGAATCTGAATTAGTTAATCTTTTGGGTAAAATGAATGATCGACTCTGGTGATAATGATTAAAACCAATTATAATGAATCTCTTTCTATTTGCACTTAATGAAAGTAAAAATTGAATTAGCCACTCGATTTTTACTAGAAACGTAATCTAATGAATTGACAACTCGCGATTAGAATACGAGATCGTAATAGAAAGACCGGAGGGTAAAATTGGCCGAGTGAAAATGTGACAACGGAATCCGATTTCTACTTCCGGGGCGATTTATCTTGGGAGAGATAAATCTTATTAAAATTGTGCTCACGATATTATTACGTTAAATCACCTGTTTAATTGATATCTTAAATCGGCCGTATGACTAAACGGGAGTGACCCATGCTTAAGATGACATTGGACGAGATGACTAGGCGTATTTATGACAATTTTCATACGCCGTGTAAGGCGGAGTTGTTTCAGCTTAGAAAGACACCGGTTCATACATAATTGACCTCCTTGCATCAAGGAAAGATCTGTCTCATTCAATTTCACTACAAAAAGATATTGATTCAAGAAAGTAGATTAGCATTAGATCCAAAAATATATATATTATCTATTTTTATATTTATATTTATTTACTCGCTTTACTAACAATCTAACTAATCTAACTATCTAACCCAAGGAAAATGGTAAAAGCTCGCGACTTAGATCGAGTTAATAATAAACTTCTTGGTGTTTAACCACACTTTGAATTATGCCTTCATTTCCTCGAGGATACGACCGACTCACCGGACTAGCACTACAATTTGACCCGGTACATGCCGGTAAGGATTGATAGCCTAAACAATCCGTCGACTTTTTAGGCGCCGTTGCCGGGATACGACGCTAATTCATTGTGTCTATGGTTACTATTTGTATTAGCTCAAAATTTTCGAGGATTAGTCAACACTCTTCTTATCACATTTCTATTTTTGTTTTCCGTTGGTATCTACCTTCTTTTAGTTACCAATTTTTTCTTCTACCAATTTGAGTTATTTTCATTTTCGATAGTAGAAAGTAAACGCGGCTCGTTTATTTTTGTTGGTACCTACCTATTGGTAAGATACCAATTATAAAAATAAAAAAAAAAATACACTCGGTAAATACCGAGTGGATTCGGTAATTACCGAGAAAAAAAAATGTGGCTTTTTTATCGATTTCGTATTATTTTCTATTCGATATTTTCTATTCCACAAGAATTGTCAAATCGAGTTACGAAAATGGTCGAAACCGTTGGTGAAACACCTGAACAAGGGATTGCTCATGCTCAAAGGCGTGGCCAAAACCTTAATCGAATTTACCTCAACCTAATAACCGTAATCGAATAATGTAAATAATCGAGAATCGGAATAAGCATACTCGTTAAACCCGGCCTAACCCGAGACCTATATGTGATCGGACGTAAGAAGATACCAGATTAATAATCCAATTCGTTTACCCAATAAAGGAGCAATTAATTTTGAAATAAAATCTCATCTTTTTGGTTTAATTGACACAAGAGTCCAATTTTTAGGAGAGGATGATGAGGATCCACATCATCACCTCTATCTTTTCGAAGAATTGTAATATCTGACCAAAAGTCATGGTGCTCATCATCGGAATTAACGAGGATGTCTTTGTTTCCTTTTTCTTTAAAAGGAAGAGCACGAGATTGGTTTCTGTCACTTCCACATCATTCATTGACTAGTTGGGAGGATATTCAAACCGAGTTCTTAAAGCAGTATTTTACTCCTGGTAAAAAATTGGAATTAATAGTCGAGATTGCTAATTTTAGACAAGAATCAAGAAAGCGCTGGGAATGCTTTGGGAAGATTTAAAAAGCTATTACGAGCTTGTCCCGATCATGGTTATTCCTTAGATATGCAAATCCAACTTTTCTAGCCGTAAATTAAGGAGACTCACGTGCGAGATGTAGATCATGCATGTGGTGGTTCGTTAATGATGAGTGAAGCCCAAATAGTTTACGATGCTATAAAAGATTTCCAAAACAATCGAATGTGGAAACCGGTTCTAGCACCGTAAAAGTAGCATTTGCAGGAGAATATACATCGAATACGGAAGTTCTAGCACACTTGGAGAATTTGAGTAGGAAATTGGACGGCTTATCAGCCAGTAAAAATGTAAACTCAGAAAATATCATATCGAATGACTACTCAAATCATGATAATGTGTCATTAGGGATGGAAGAACCAAAAGGATATTCAAGGAAAAGGTGAGTTTTTGCAACAAAGATAGGAATTTGAACGATGCATATTCAAACTCGTTTAATGCTATTTAAGAGATCACCCTACTTTTCGTTGGTCCGAAAACCCTAGTAAGCAAGGACAACCACCGTATCAGGTTCAATATAAGAATCCATATACTAATAAGGTTTATCAAGGAGATACCTCGAATCAGAACCTACAATCATTACCTAGACCGTATCCACAACATACCACTCAAAGCATACCAGTCACCCAAAGTTCAACTCAACCTGAAGGAGTTGATAAATGGGAGAAATTAATCGAAAATCTGATGGGTATGATGTCAACTCAAGCTCAAAATATGGAAACCATGATGACTTCTATAGAGTGCAGGTCACTAAGGATATGAGCACGTTGAAAACATCTATAAGTGGACATGATACCGTAATGAGAATTGTAGAAGCTTCATTACGGAATTTGGAATATCATTTGAGTAGTAGAAGAGGAACGTAAAAAGCAAGAGACCCGGAGGACTACCAAGTAATACTTGAAAGAGATCCGAGTGGGGTAAATGTGTTATTACTAGAAGTGGAAGGATCTGTGGGAAGTAATGGATTAGAAAACATCGGAATTAATGAAGTAGAAAATGATTTAGATGGTAAATATGAGAAAAACATGGAATCTAAAGGGAAGAGGACATTATTGAAGATTTCTAAGACAAAGCAGATATATTGAACACGAAAGTGAGAATGAGGAATGGGTCAAGGTTCCTAGAATATTGAAAAATCCAAGAATGAGTAGGACCTTGACCAATGATCATGTTGAGAATGACAAGTTTGGAAAGGCCAATTCAAACCGAACCTTATCCGGCTCAACCCAAATTCACCTCGATTCAACTCGATAGGCGACACATATCCGGTGCATATTTTGAAGAAAAGGTATGTAATGATGACACACGGTGTCCTCAAAAGGCACAATCATTCCAGAAGCTTTACCATCTTCGTTTAACGACAAGGGTAAGGAGGTATACATTCTAACCCTACTTTAATTGATCTTGAATTACTCCCACATTCCCGAAAAGGAAATCAAAGAGATGAAGTTGGATAAGAAGTATGCATGTTTTCTTGACACTTTTCGGCACTTAACAATTAATAGCCCTTTCATCGATGTTTATAAGGGAGAGCTTAGTTTGGGAATTAATGATGAGCGCGTTGTCTTTAACATTTACAATTCATTGAAATATCCATGCACTACACTAGAATCTTGTTCTTGTGTGGACCCTTTGTGTCCTTTTGCTGTGGATCGTACTAACACGCAGGTAATTGAAGAAGATGACTTCAGCAATAATGTAAAATCTCACAAACCGAAGGCTCGAAAATCAAAGGAAAAGGTCAAAGATCGTTTGGATTGGTGGAAATTGTCTAACCTCTGTTGGAGACCGGTATTTAAGGAGGATGTGGTGTGTGAGGATGACCCACCACCAGTGCATTAGAAAACCGGAGCAGAAAGTCTAGCTATAGACTATAAAACGGGTACTATCCTTCCTATTTACTCCTTAAGCATTTTTTTTAGTTAGTTCACGAAATTAATTATTACATGCTTTTGTGAGTAAATGTTAGAAGTATCCTATTTTATTTTAGTATATTAGTTAATCATCATCATTTTGGTTGTTTAAGTTTGTCGAGCAAACGACGTTAACAAAAAAGCGCTACGGAGGAAGCGACGCATAAAAATGTTAAATATAATAATTACTCATACTTTGGATGATACTTTGCGAATACTTCGGATTGATTTTAATTTTGTTTCACCAAGTCTTAGGATGAATGTTTGAATGTCATTAAAAAAGGGAATGATTAGGTGGTTATCCGAAAATCCCGATGGAGAAAAAAGAGAAAAATTCAAATGCGTCAATTCTTGGACTTAGGTTGTTAGAACGATTTGAAATAACCCTTGAGGATCTGGGTATAAAAGACTCAGAGTTAATACTTTCTCACATATTTCATATCATGATCTAGTCTGTTTTAAATTTCAAATAACGTGTGACATGTATTATTTACTATGGAATTGAGGAGGTCATAACTTTAACCCACCCACCCACCCTTTAATATCATCCGAGTATTTGTTTTGACTTGTTTTAGTGCACCATTGCTTTCCCAACAACTTATTTACACTCACTTTACATTGAGGACAATGTAAGTTCGTAAGTGGGGAGTAGAGTCGTTGGTCTAGCAATGGAATTAATGTTTATTTTGTATCAATAAATCCCTTAGTTTTCGATTTTTTCCGAGCATTATTTAGTTGATTAAAATAAATTGTATAAGGTATATATTTCATGGATTTGAAGATATAATGATCAATTTGGATGTGTATAACCAACGTGAACCGTAAGTGCATTGTAATTCCAAATATATTTGTGTAACATGAATTCCTTCACGTAAAGCCTTTGATATTGAAGCGGAAAATTTTAAATCTGTATCCATTCGAAGTATCCTAGTGGTTATTCTATAGATATTTGCAGTAACTTAGTACTAACTTTTGAATGTGTCTTGTGAATATCTGAAGGTTTGAATGTGATAGGAAGGATATAAGTTAAAGAAGAATACCAAATTAAGATGAACTATTTATATGTCGGTTGTAGCTACCAATGACTTGAGTGCAAGAGGGCGTTATCACTAAACGCCCTATATCACTATGAGGTTTAAAGCTCCCGACGCCCGATGATAGTAGTCCACTAGGGTGTTATCACTAAACGCCCTATTCTTTGGGAATGAAGGAATATGCTACAAATGTGAAATTTATAAAAAAAAAAAAAAAAAAAAAAGACAATATGGAAATATGGTTGAAAACTTAGTTATCTTTCTGACTATCCCGTAAAGATAAAACTGAATGATATGCTTTAGGGATTATCCTAATAAGTACACGGAAGGACTTTGTGTGGAAATGTTACCACTTTATACCTAGGAAAGTCATTAGGATTATCTGAATGGATATTTGTGCGCTTGCTTGAATTATTCAAGAGAGGATAGTGGAAATTGAAAAGCGGCTTTGTCACACACACACTGTTATACATTTATATTGAGGTTAACGCCTGGTTGTAATTCTAATGGTTGCGAGATCTGGTTGTCCCTTATATCTTATATCTTCATGAATTTATCTCTCATTCATTTTGTTTTATCGCTTGCTTTCGCTTGAGACGACAAAAAAAGTAAGTGGGGAGTTGTGATGAGAGACAAATTAATTATCATTATTACGACATTTTACCCCAATATTGATACCACTTTGGGCATTATTGTACCAATTTAAGTCAATAATTACTTAATTTTATCCAAATATATAAATAGTAGTTATTATATAAATTATCGTATTTTTATAAGTTTTTATAAGTTTTGTACTCGGTTTAAGAACTGAGTGTCGTGTCGGATTTACGTTTGGTATTTTGGTGGTTTATTGCAGAATTATAGGTTGACCAAAATCCCGAGTAATGACACGTTTTGAGGCCTAAAAGAGGTATTTTTAGGGATATAAGAGTGTGTCACTAACTTTGGTTAGTGGCTCGGTGGTTTAGTGTTGCACTACTAACGAATTATATCTTCGACGAACAAATGGCTCATTAAAATGGCATTTTATGAAGAAGTGTCCTTAATGAAAGTTGTAGATCTTTGAAAGAGCTTTCCAACGCATTTTGAATCACGTCAATCGGACTTCTACAACTCAAGTATCATTAAGTCAAGTGGTCAAGTGGCTAATCGATTCGATTTAGTGGAAATCGAGAAATATCTTCGACGAACGAATGGCCCATCAAAAAGACATTTTCTGAAGAAAAGTCCTTCATGAAAGTTGTAGATCATTCAACGAGCTTTCCAATGCCTCTTAAATCATGTCATTTGGAGATCTAGAACTCAAGATATGAATTTTAGAAGTTTTATTCCAAAATATAAATTTTTATCCGAAAATTGGGGGATGAATGTAATGATTAGACCGGCCCGGTCCGGCTCTTACCTGGCCCAGTCCGGCCTCCCCCCTTTTGTAGGCTATATATATGTGTAAAATTAGACTAATAAGAGCCCCTTCTTTCCCATTTCCCTCTTCTTCTCGTCCATCTTCTGCTTCTTCTTTTATTTTATTTTTAGATCAAACATATATATATATATATATATATATATATATATATATATATATATATATATATATATATATATATATGTTAGATATATATCTCCCTCTTTTCTCTTCTTCTTTTATTTTTATTTTTGAAGGGGTAATGTATGTATACATATATACATGTATGTATATATATGTTTTTATATATATAAATAAAGTAGTTATAAATCAGCCAGTAATTACGGAATAATTATCGAAGATTGTTAAAATTGAAGCATTGTTACACTACATCCGTTGAAACGAATTCCGATTCAAATGATTGTGAATCGGTAATATATTCTAATATTATTATGTTTACTATTTCTATTTCTATTTATATATTATATATGTTAATTATGTTAGTTTAAAAATATATCTAAATTAAGATATGAATCAATTAGTTAATCTTTTTGGTAAAATGAATGATCGACTCGGTGATAATGATTAAAATCAATTATAATGAATCTCTTTCTATTTGCACTTAATGAAAGTAAAAATTGAATTAGCCACTCGATTTTTACTAAACATAATCTAATGAATTGACAACTCGCGATTAGAATACGAGATCGTAATAGAAAGACCGGAGGGTAAAATTGGCCGAGTGAAAATGTGACAACGGAATCCGATTTCTACCGGGCGATTTATCTTGGGAGAGATAAATCTTATTAAAATTGTGCTCACGATATTATTACGTTAAATCACCTTGTTTAATTGATATCTTAAACCGGCCGTATGACTAAACGGGAGTGACCCATGCTTAAGATGACATTGGACAGATGACTAGACGTATGACAATTTCATACGCCTCGTGTAAGCGGAGTTGTCTAGCTTAGAAAGATAACGGTTCATACATAATTGACCTCCTTGCATCAAGGAAAAGATCCGCTCTCATTCAATTTCACTACAAAAAGATATTGATTCAGTAAAGTATTCTTGGCTAGATCCAAAAATATATATATTATCTATTTTTATATTTATATTTATTTACTGCTTTACTAACAATCTAACTAATCTAACTATCTAACCCAAGGAAAATGGTAAAAACTGCGACTTAGATCGAGTTAATAATAGCTTCTTGGTGTTTAACCACACTTTGAATTATGCCTTCATTTCCCTGAGGATACGACCTGACTCACCAGACTAGCACTACAATTTGACCCGGAACACTGCCGGTAAGGATTGATAGCCTAGAAACAGTCCGTCAACCGCCCCGTTCTTTTCTACGATGTAGCCGGTGCTGACGCTGTGGACAACTACATCGAGTTGTTCAGCCGTTGCCCTATTCTTTTTGAGCGGAGTATCGACTCCAATGAGCTAGAGGAGTACTCAGACTACCGTATAGAGTGGGGAGGTTGGAATCGATTGGTCGCACCACCTCGAGGACAAGTCAACGAAACTGTCGTTCGTGAGGTTTATGCCATGTTATCCATTGCACCCGAAGAAAGGTCTACTTATACTGTCATGGTTTGTGGGATTGAGGTCCCGTTCCTTTGGATGGACATCAACAATGTTTTCCACCTCTCTTCCACCACCGTTGCACCCCATCATCACTATGAGATCAAGTGGAATCTCTCCAACATTGGCAGTTTCATCGCTCGTCTCTCTACTTCTACTACTGCTGCACATTTCCCGGGACGGGAAGGCCCTCGTGTGGACTATTCAGTTTCGGCTCTTTCCCCCGATATGCGGGCCTGGAAGCGCTTTGTCAATAATCGCATTCTCCCCACTGATAATTTCAATGTGCTCACCGACAATGAGATGCTTCTGCATTATGCCATCAAGCGTGGGGAGTACATCGATTGGGGTAAGTTGATTCATCAGGCTGCATGGTCTTGTGCTCAGCCCACGTGTACCCTACCCTTCATCCGTTTTGCATGGGTCGTGTCTCACCTTTGCACTCGGGTCGCCCACGTTCCCGCCTACTCTCAAGACGAGTTCTTCCCCAGTTTGGTTCTATATCGTGGCCTTATCCCGTGGGATGTTCCTGGTGTTCCCCCGTCTTCCGATGAGTCTAAGTCTAGTGTTCCCCCGTCTTTCGCTGTGTCTGAGTCTGAGTAGTTGTTTCTGGTTGGCTGCTGTTGGTGGTGTTGGTTGGTTATTGGCTGGGCTGGTTTAGTGTCTATCTCTTTTCATTTATGCTGGTTGCTTTGAATAATTGTTGCACATTTCCCTTGGTTGTTTCTGAACAATGCTCTTGCACTTTCCCTTTCAATTCAATAATGTAAAATATTTATTGTTTTGCTTATTTGGTTGGTGTTGCTTTGATTTGTTATCTTGCACCCTTCCATATCTATTTCTTTTACCCCACCCTCATGAAACCCTCCATTTTCTGAATTTCCTGCACCACTGACCTACACCACAGTGGTTTGGCGTGCGTCATTACCCTTTCTTGGGCCATGGCGTGTGCCAAGACTCTTTCTGGCGTGCGCCAGTTTTTGCAGCCAAACTCTCTGTATAGCAATAGTGTTTTTGGCGCAAGTCAGTGTGCATTCGGCGTGCGCCATCATGCCCTTTTGTCCAGATTTTGCCCTAATTTTGCTTATGGTCGTATCGTTAATTTTGCTTATGCTGATTCCCCGTGTTCCCTAACTATATTTTCATTCTTCACTTCGCATTGAGGCCAATGCAAGCCCATAAGTGGGGAGTGAGAGTACAGTTAGTCTAACAACGGGTAATGCATTTAATTGCTTGAGAAAAACCTTAGCTTTTGTCGTTTCGAGAAATTTAGAAGTTGCATAAATTATTTTTGACATAAATTACGACCACCTGAATTGATAGGCGAGCACTTCAATTAAACGAGTAACTCTGATGGAACATAAGTACATGTTATTCACTATCATTGTCGGTAGTGTGATCCATTGTGCACGCATATTCCAATATTTCGTTAACAAACAACTCTTCATGAAATTGTGCATGCATACTTTAGCTTGCAGCTTGAACTGGGGAATGTTATTCTTTTGAGACGAATAACAGGTACTTGGAATCGGAGTATGAAGATTTTTGGCATTACTTTGACTAGCCCGTAGCCAAACGGCCTTCCTGAACGCAAGTTTTCCTTTCTGTCCCCATCTCAGCCTTGTAGAGTGGTGAGACCCCACTCGAGCTAGCCGTTCGTATTTAGCCTCATTATGATCCAACCTTTAGCCAAAATTTTGGTCTAAATTCCTTTGGCCTCCCGCAAGCGTAGCAAGAGTCTATTAATTGTGTGGGCGGTGTTTGGGAACTAAGAGTTGGATGAGTATGTTAGTATGTTGAGAGGGCATCTTGTGAAGTTTGGTTCGGAAACCAGTGGCGTAGCAATCTTTATTGTTATTCAAAAAAAAGGGGACAATTTCCTTTCTAATTTTCGTTGTACATATTCCAAGAGTTGAAAAAAGGCTTCTACAATTCAAAAACTCAAGTTAAAAGGAACGTACAAGTTGTAATTACTTAATCGGCGAATAATGAGTCATTGAAGGCAATTTTTAAGCAAATTGTAAGATCCTAAGTAATGTAAGAAGTGACTAATTTGGGAGTTGATTTCAATAAGACGAGGGTGCGGATTCTTTCTATCTTGCCTTATTCTTTTGATTATCCGTTTATTCCTTTCGGTTCGCCACTACCCTAGCCTGAACGTTACAAACCGAATTGTCAACTACCTGACCTAACTCCTCGAGTCCGAGTGCCTAATTAGTGGAGATCGATATCATTCTTAAGCTTAAGGTTGCATTTTTAAGTAAGGATTTCATGATTTGATGATCGTCAGTTTGGTAGCAAACTTGAGGATTATTCACTTACACACTCCACTACCGCTTTAGATCGTGGGGAACACGTTCTTGTGATTTTGATAGGTTACATCATTTGATTGGGTCCTCAATTCTTGATGCTATATGATCGTATTCTTGTTACTCTAGATATCCTTATCGCTCTAGTTGCTCGAGGGCGAGCAAACGCTAAGTGAGGAGTGGTTGATGTGAGTCAACCTGATGATACAATTTCCGATGATTCACCCCTTTTTCCAATGAATTTGGTGATATTTTGACATCAACCTGAGCAGATTTTACGATGATTTGAACCATTTTGTGTACATAGAAACTTTCAGAAAAAACACGATTTTACTTTTATTTTAATAGTTATTAGCCGATTTTGTTATCAGATTTACGCGTGGTATCTCTGTGTCTATTTTTCAGCACAGGTATCACGGTGGGAGCGTGGATTTTTGACTTTTTAGTGCCATGGATTATTGAGTGATGATTTTGCTAATTGAGGCAAGGATTTCAAGCCACGAGGATCGCTGACACACATTAGAGGGTTCGATCCATGCCTAGGGAAGAATAAAGTTTATCATAGTGCTTTCAGTTACAACTGGCATGCACCATGTGACCTTGACCCGCGCTAAGTGAAGTTACACATTCTGCTGAGCATTTAATGCGAATGTCATTCAGCCAACTACTACATATGGGACTTGACGCACACCAAAGATTAGTGACCTACGCCAACACCACAGTGGCACATGACGCGCGCCAGTTACCTTTGACCTGCGCCAAATTTGCAGAGTCAACAAGGATTGATCTCTTTTATTCTTTCATTCATACAAAAAAAAACACACACTTCATCTTCCTCAACTTTTCCATCTTGAAGGCACCCCCACCCCCCAGGCTCTTATAGCCAAATTTTAGTAAAAATTAGCTATTGAACTTGATTGTAAAGGCTAAGGATTCTAGTTTAACTCTATCACTTGATTGGATTCAACACACTAGTGTTAGTTCATTGAAGCTTTTGGAAGTTGGATGAAGAACACCAATTCATAATTTTACTCTTTGGTTTGGTAATTCTTAATCTTTATTGTTATTCAATTGTTCTCATGGTTATGAATATTAATTTTGAGATGTTGATATTTGTAAACATGAGTGGCTAGACCTATCTAGCCGAGATTATGTTGTAACCTTAGTTCATCCTCTTATGTTGATTGGGAATGATTGTTCGTGTTGTTAGTTTTGATTGTGGTGAAGCTTTTCCTACTTGTGTTGTATTGATTGCTTGCATTGGAGTAATTGCCTAGTGTTAGCATTTACAAACTTGACGGAGACCGGAAGGAAATGTTAGTCGTGGGAAGAGGGTAGGAGAACCGGAAGGTAAAATCGACCTTTCGAGGCATTCGATTTCTTATCCGGGGATAGTTGACTTTATCATTGCATTCACGTGCGTAGCATACCAATTCATCAGGTTTAAGACCCCTAAACCGAGGAGGAGGTAGAGAGTAGTTTCGTACACTCGTATGAGGGGAAACTACTTGCTTAGGAATGCATTGTTTCACACTTCCGAACATCATTGGTAGGAGATCATTCCCTTGATGCTATAAGAGGATGACTAGGTTATGCATTGTCTTGGTTAGTTTCTTTTATCATTTTATCATCGTTGTTATCACAAGCACTTTATTCATTTATGCATTTGATTACATTACCATCCCACAATTTGTGACCTAGATCGAATTAATATAAGCTTTTTAGTGTGTAACCTCACAAGGGATTTCCCCGTGGATTCGACCTTTACTCACCATACTAGACTACAATCGACCCGGTACACTGCCGGTTAGATTGGACACCTAGGAATTGGCCATCAGTCACCGCTTCCTGATTCAGAAGTTAACAAGGTGATTGAGTCACCGAAGAAGAAAAACAAAGGACAAGACAAGAATATTTGATGTTGTTAGTTAATACCAACACAAACAACTTTTGATTGTAAAAAACTCAACTTGTTAGGACGTTCCCCGTTTTGTTTATTTTGCTCTCTTGCATCCATCACAATCTTTAGGCAAGGATGTTGATGGTAGCCTGATAAAGTTGCTTCCTGATTATCAGGTCAGCTAACTTTGTTAAATTGTAATTTCTGCATGTAACATCAACTTGACAGTTCTTCTTAAGTACTCTACCTCGTTGTTTTAAGTTACAACAATGTGTTGCTTTACATTTTCTTATGCCTTTGTATATTTCCCTTCGTTTCTTATTCTTAACATTAGATTTTTATGTTTTTCCCTTCCAACAATGTGTATGCTTAAATGCAATACCAGAGTTATCATCTCCAGGCTATTCAAAAAACGCTTGCAGTTTGAACTGTTGTCTCAAATGCAATTGTCACTCATGCGTTCACAACCAAAATGTAATCAAACTATTCAAAGATAGAAGCATTGCATGTGCAAAGCCCAAGACTTCTAGTATGTATATATATATATATATATATATATATATATATATATATATATATATATATATATATATATATATAATGGAGTCATGCTTTATTTAAACCTAAATATTGGGTTGTCATTTAATAACAAAATACATTTACATTATCACTTCATCTGTCACGTTGTATTATTGAATTTGTAATATGAATATGATTTGACAATAATGTGTCCTACACACTCTATTATTTAAAATAGTCACATATAGTATTTGGTCATGTGTAATAAAATTTATTGCCCACGTATTTTTCATACCCCAAATTATATCATATGCATTGTACTCTTTCATTTGTGGAAATTTCCAAGAAGGTTCTTTACTTGTTAATGGGACATGGAGGCTCCCACCATGAAGATGCATACAAAATATGAAGTTTTGATTTGATCTCTCTTGATAGAAACTTGTATTCAATATTTGTTTTCCCAGGGCATAATTCAATAGTACATAAACAATTGTGATGTAGTTGCAGTCTTGTCTTTGATCTGTGCGTGTGAGTTTAATGTGTTGGTGAAACTCTTTTTATATATGGTAATAACTTAGCCAACTCCTAATGTGAATAGGAGAGAGTTTTATTAAAGTTGATTCAAACAAAGTCAAATCGAACTTTATTCGAGACGATCTCAATATATTCACAAATTAAGTAGTTTGGCTCGTTTACATGAATAATTTTTCTCTGGTCAATCCACATTGAATAACGTGACGTCTAAGATGATCAGAACGACATAATTAATGCTCTAAATATAAACTTTATTGTTCTGATCAACATGCGCACCATTTTACTCCTTATACTGCAGACAAATTATCCAATTCCATGTCAACTTAATTATTCATTCTGTTCCGAAATATCTGAGGCAGTTGCTAAAAACAAGCTTATTAAAAATGTGATTTGATGCTATGATTTTAATGATACAGTGACTAAAAAATATCTATGATACAATTAATCTAGTCTTCTTTTTAACTTCTTACCTAGTATTAAATAAGAGTAAAGTAAGAAAATTAACAATAAATACAGCTTTGGAAAATGTTCTACCTCACCTTAAAAATTAAAAAAAAAAATGTTTTGCCTCAATTATTTTAGAACAAATTTTTTTGACAATTGCCACAGCTACAAAATAACGGAGGGAGTATATAATGAGTTCTTTTAGGTTTGTGCAAATAAACAATACTACTAAATACGGGAAGTTATTGAGTGCACCCGCCATATGCGAAATGCATCCATATGACGAAATGTAAACCTTTTATTTCTAAATTAAATTTAAACTGTGTGATTCAAATTTATTTACCTGTCAATTCGATGCACATACAGATAGCACCCAAAAGCTTCCTACTAAATACAACTAATAAAAAACTGTGCCATTCATCCATCAAAATCTTTCATGTTTGACCTAAAAATGAGTCCACCAATATATTAATTGTTATCGAAATGATCAAAAATCAAAAGACTAGTCTTTATCAGACAATATTGGGACCATGTCCCAAAGGTCCATCATCTAGCTTCTAGCAGGCAATGATATGCATCTTCTATAATATAATAATAATAATAATAATATAATAACATTAATATGATTACTGCATCAAGCAATCATGAATGGAATACAGTATAATTTGTAATTATAACAACATATTGACTTTGTCGGATTGTGGAAAGCATCATGTTGATGTAGACTTATGAGGTGTAAAAGAAGAAGAATAAAAGAGTGATTTAATCAAAATAGGGTTTTGAATAGTTTAAAAATTTTGGGAGGTTATTGTGTGGTGTCTTCTATACATCATGGAGACAGCTGTATTGGCTGTCTACACACTACACATACTTTTATTCAGTATTTAAATCATTGGTTTCGATCAAAGCGTTCATCCGTCATTTCACCTCAAAATCTTTCACCACACAATAACTTCCTAAAACTTTTACTTGATATATATATATATATATATATATATATATATATATATATATATATATATATGAAATTACTATTTAACGAGAATTTATTTTGAAAGTTATTGTACAGTATATTCATTTCAGATTGAAATGATGAGATAAAACAAATATGGATCATACAGTATCAATTCAGTTTAGAAATAAAAGTTACACATCTTACCACATGGATGCACTCCCTTTTTTGTCTGAAAGGTGAAAAGATAATTAGTAATTAATGAGTGTATATAGTGGTATTAGTTTGTAATATTATCATTATGAAACAAATATTTTAAAAAAAGATGAGTGATGCATATTTAGCGACGGAAAAACTACATTTCTATTTAATTGATTTATTTTCAAAATCACATATATTAAGAACGAGAGTTAATGTTTTGATCTTAACAACAAAATGATAAATGCTTACTCAGAGATGTCTGGTTATCGATGCCCTATATTTTCGGGGTGTCTTCTTCTTCGCTCCCTCCTGACACGATAATGGAGGAATTTATTGATCAAACATACATAGAGGCCCTCAAAAAAAAAAAAAAACATACGTATGTAGAATAATCAGGATTTGGTGCGAAGCTCTTTTTATCCTTATAACGCGCAGGCTATCTGAGCATCCCGCTCTCCACAAGGGCTCATCGCATATTATCATTATTCCATATGGCCATCATAAGCATAATTCGACAATGAAAGAGCTAAAGTGTTACAATAACAATTTTACTTTGAATTAGAATTAGAAGGTGAGGTTGAATTCTTAAAAGACAACTTCCTTTACGGGCAGTTAATATACATTGAACTATAAAAACACATTTTTTTAATTTACATTCTTCAACTATCCCAGATGCGGTATAGTAAAATCTCTTTGCATTATGAGATATATTATTGTATATCAAATATAAATTATATAATACTTTGTAACTACATATTTTTACTCTTTTACGGACCCTTTCTATGAAAAAATGGATAGAAATGTATGGATACAATGTCATTGGTATAATCATTACTGTGTCTACTTTTAACTATTTGTTTCAAGATCAACCAAAAAAAAAAATGAAATAAGATAATTAAATGAAACAAAGTCTTTTCTTGTATTGGGGACCATTTTTATTTTTATACCAACAAAATGGAATTCATGTATGATATACTATGAAGAAGTGTATCCAAAGATAGGCAACATCATATCAATAATATACATTTACATGACCGAAAAATAATTTATCCGTTTATCGAGTATTATGTATGTTTTATGTATCGAAATGATGTAAACGTATTATTTTCGGTGATGTCGAGTCAAGAAAAGACAAAGAAACGCACGAGAGGTTGTAAAGGTGGGGTTTGGGAGTGAGGGTAGGGGTGTAGGGGTAATCTGCGAGAAAAGCATTTCAATAGCATGCTTGCACACGTGAATCATTGCTGTCCTCATTATTTGTATGGTACTTGCTTTATATCATCATCAAGCTTTTGGATAGATATGCATGGTGTGTCTTTGTATACAACTTTATCTATTTTGTAACGCCTTCGATTTCATCATGAGCAAAAAAAAACAAAAAATACAACACACAAACAAACAAAACCGAGCCTCGACCCAAAGGCTCTCACAGTCTCGTTGTTTCGTTTTAAAACTTTATATATGATGTAAGTCGAGAATTATATCTAAATTATATAATTTATGATACTATTTGTACACATTTTCTTAATGAGAGAAGTCGATACATGATAACAAACTCCTATATCCCAGTTAAGACAAAACTGTAACTACAACACTAATGTTCTTTAACCGTCGTGTCCATGAGGGCTTCCTTTATATCTATGCATATCAACAAGATTTAAGATAAATATGAAACAATTTTATATATTTGTAACGTCTTATGATTCATATATTTATTCTATTAAACACTCTGTATGCTTAGCACCATTAATTAAAGTGTAATACTCATAGTTGATATGGCCTCACCATGATCAATGATAATAAGGGGAGAATGATACATGGAGTAGACATACAAAGTGAATGTATAGGCTCGAAACGTGTAAGTGAAATCAATCCGATAGTTTGTATTTAGGAAAAAGATCCTCTCCGATGCACTTGACGGCTAAGTACAACAAAACACACAAAATGACGTCGTTTTGTGTGTTTTACTGCACTTGACCGTCAAGTGTATTGGATGAGATCTTTTTCCTAAATACTAAAAATCCAAATCACAGTGTGACCATTGACCTCCTCGTCTAATACCCCCTTCGTTTTTAAATAAGAGAGACAGTTCAAAAAAATTTGTTTCAAAATAACTGATGCAAAACATCTTCAACTACAAGATTTAATGCACTTTTTCTTTTTTACCCTTCTCTTGATTTTTCACTGCATTAAAACCGGCATTATTTATTCAGGTTAGATAAGGGTTAGCATATCAAAGTCAAAACAATTTATTGTTTCCTTAATATATGTGTTTTTTGCAACTGACTCGGTATTTTGAAAACAGAATGAGTATATAGTATGAATCCGCCCTCGGTTCGAACTCTTCTCAACACATTTTGTTTACTTATTGACACATTATAATTCCTGCATTTATAATTTATTCCCTCGGTCTATGATATATATAAATCAAGACCACCATACTATATTTTTTTAAACGTTATTGATTGCTCGATCAATTACATGTAATAGTGTTTTAAGGGACACACAAGTGGTTAGCATACAAGATTCCCTTAAAGAAACTATTACATGTAATTGATCGAGCACCGGTGGCGGTTTCAGGAAAATATAGCATGATGGTCTTGGTTTATATATATCATAGAATGAGGGAATAAATTATAAATTCAGGAATTATAATGTATCAATAACGTTGAAAACAATTCATGTCTCATTACCGGATAAAATGACCATTAGGATCACTCTTAAAGTCTTACCACGTTACATCCATTATCTACATGACGATATCACCCATTTGAAGACATCTTTTACTTTATTGTGATTCCACTTAACGCAGTCGATCAACAAGTATAAGTGTATCACATAGCCATCATCATAACGCGCACACACACGGTGTTATGCTCATCTCTTATACGATGTCCTGGCCGGGCACCCCACGTAACACCATATATAAGAGTCATTTTGCATGCACTCCTCCTCCGCTGTCAATACCACTCATGCACAACTCGTACAGTGTTATGTAGTGGCAATTCAAGCAAGCTCGACCTCATCCGTATGCTAAACTAAACACAAACTAAAACCTCAGTACTTGATTCAGCTCAGTTTCAGTCGATTCGTTTACGGTTCAAGGGAGACTCATCTTGTAACCTCCTCTCATTGGAGTTTAGTGAAGATCCCACGTGAGACGCACGCATTCTTGGATCAAAATAGGGCCCATGAATGTGTCTTTAATTAGTTTTGCTTCTTTTTCATCACTATTACAATTATTAGGCTATTTCCAATGGAGCACTCTATCAACTATTTCAAGAAAAATTAAAGTGTATTTTGCACACACTAACTCTACAATAACCTCACTTCAAACACTCCAAACTTGAAATACGCCACATTCTTTCTTGTTATATGGAGGGGCTTTTAAGTTGAATAGTTCACCATCAACTTGCACATTTTCCAATCACACCAACTTTTTCCTTTTATTTTATATGAGAGTATTTTCTAATATTAATATTTTATAACATACAAATACAAAATCTAATCATAATAATTATCTAAAGTGATATTACTGGAGATAATGAGGGAAAAAAACCTTAGACACCCGATTTTTTTTATTGTTATTTATAGCAGCAAAAACAATTTCGATAGCCATCTGAAAGTTTGAAGCTGATCAAAAAAATGTTTGTTAAATAAAATAAAATGAAGGAAAAAAATTGTTTGGATGTTGATGGTATAATTTTGTTTCTTAAATAAAATAAGATGAAGGGAAAAAAATGCTTTAAAAAGATTATATGGAATGTGTTTGTTGGAGTAGATTGTTTTATAAAATGTTAAAAAAATATAACTGAAACGAAAAACGACATAGTCGAAGGATGATATAACGGATTGTTGGAGAGAGTCTTATTATAACCTACGGCGCTCAACCCCCTCAGGCCTCAGTCAAATGATAGTGTAAGAAAAGTGAATTTTCATTGATGAGTAATCTTTAATTCATTGTAGCCTCCTAGGCATTGCCAATGACAGAAAACTAGGGGGGAAAAAAAGTCAAAAGAAAACAACATTAATACCATTACTAATGAGTGATTTCAACTTTCAAGTAGTAGTAGTAAATTTTTGGTGTGGTGTGTCTATAGGTGGAGACATTTGAAATACATAGTTTTTTTTCTTATAATAAAACCATATGATCTTGATGAATTCATATGTAGAGATATCATATGGAATTTATTTGGGTTGTGTATGTATATGTGAAGACATTTGAGTTACACTGTAATGTCCAAAATCGAAAATATGAGAGAAATAGATTAAAACATAGTGTTGAATTATAATGAATTTGATAACTTGGGTTCGTTGTTATGTGACTTAGTAACCTGTGTCGGTTTGACATCTATTTAAAGAGAGGGTGATGCTACTATCGTAACTTGTATTATATTCAATGAATCATATATACATTTGTGGTAGTAGTATTTACCTTACATATTGTGACTTCACATACATAGATTAGTGGCACGACACACTCTATATATACTATCACACCTTTAAATGAATGACACATATTATGTCACACCACCAATCTTGGAATGTGGAGTCTCTGTGTAGAAACTTTCGTTCAAATAAAGTAATGTTGTTGCAAATACTATTCTAACTCAATAAATAACAATATATTATGTGACAGTGTGACAAGTGTTTGTTTGACATCAATTTAAAGAGGGTGTGATGCTACTATTGTGGCCTGCATCATGATCAATGAATCATATATTATGATCAACTGTTTAAGTGTACAATATCACTCGTTGTGGTAGTAGTATTTACCATACAGACGTGTCTCAACGCCGCACGCATCATGAGTTGTCGGTCTACTTACACATCAGGTAGTGAAATTCATTTCATCATTGTGGTTGTTAATGTGTACAATGTCACTCGTTGTGGTAGTAGTATCATCCTTACAGATGCGTCTCAATACTGCATCACACGAGTGGCTGGTCTACTTACACATCACGTAGTAACATTCATTTCATCATAGTGGTTACGGACATTATCAATATTTATTCGATTTGGGAAACGCCACTAGTACAATGGTAATACCACAACAAGTAACACGCCACACTACATACTATTAGTCCTAATGCAGGTCCCGTCTACCACGAACTAGGTTGTGCACCATAATAAAGATGTAAAAATATTCGGTATCACTCGTTTTTTATCACAACTATTTTGATAGTATATAATATAATAATGCATTTGAAATAAAGACGGTTGTAATAACGAAAGATCCTTACCAGTGTGTCACCACTTGTGAAACTAGATTCAAAGACTTTACATTGCATCACGTAATTTCATCCTCGCCGATTTAAACCGTACAGTATGAATGTCTTAACCTATGTTATATTATCTTAACATATAGATTTAGAGATACCATCTAAAAATTATCCGAGTATAACAATAGGAACTTACATGATTTATATATTATTGAGTATATAGTAAACATAAATGGTCGGAAAGAAGCAAAACAGAAGGAAAAAAAAAACAGAATCCGAAGTGTCATGATTGAGTCAATTGCCACCTCTGACACAAGTCATCATTGAACATCTGCCCTCTACGTTACTGTCCTTTTCTTACCACCCCCCTACCCCCACCTTCCATCTCTTTTCTTTATTTGCATCACCCACCCCTCACTGTTTTCATATAGCTCATCACCTATTCCTATCACTGTATTGTACAATCCATAGGATAAAAAGCTGCACCCCTTTTCTTGCTTTGCTTTTGCTACAAAACACCTCATGTAGTCCGTAGATCTCTTCATTTCTTGATTTTCTTCTTCATTAATTAATTAGCTCCAAAAACAAACAAAAAAAATCTTTAGAGATTAAAGAAGATGGTTGATAAAGATGATGGGTTGGGATTGGGATTAAGTTTGAGCTTAGGTGGTGGCAGTGGTGGTGGAAATGGTGGAGAGAATGGCCGGAATCCGCCGCCTCCTCCGGCTTTTCCTTTTAAGTTTATGCCTTCCATGCAACAGAATCATCATCACCGGCAACCACCGGTGGTCAACAAACCCGCTTCTTTTCTTGCTAATGCTTTTCACTCTTCAACTGGTAAGTTTTACTACCTTTTCAAAATCCAGATTTTTTTGTGTTCTTTTTTGTTGAAAAGCACTTTATATCATTTTTTTTTCTTTTTTTTCTTTCGAATAAGCTTCTTTTTCTTTTTTTGTTTTGTTTATAGATCTTACAGTAAAATGAATAGTGTGTTGTACAATTGTTGTGGCATAATAATTTCTTAAAATTTTCTGGTAACTAACTAAAAATCTTTTTGTTTTGGAATGAATGTGGATTTTCTTTTTAGAAGAAAGAGATTGGTAACAGGCAGATTATTTTGAACAGAATTCCTTAAAATGTCTATTTTGAGTAAAATATATGGATAAATAAAATTTTGCTTCATTCTCATTCACTGTTTTTGTATTTTTATTTGTGTTATTTCATCATTGTTTTCCTCTTATTTATGTATCTATACTTACATATCAAGTCCATTTTTGTGATTTCAATAGGAAAATGATCACAATAAATCGATATTACGTGTTTTTACATCATTCATCCACCATATAAAATGTGTCCATTTAATTTTAAGGTTAAAGGTTGTGAAGGAGAAAGACAGTTACTACATGTTATTATATTTTATCCTTCTCAACTATTTTGTACCTGACCCCTTAATTTTATTGTGACTATTAGTAATGGCCAATTTTAATTGGCTAGAGCTAGTACATTGTACTTCCTACATATCAACGATAAATTTTCGACATACATGTCACATTCTAAATTGGACTGAAAACGCAAAAAAAAACGAAAAAGAAAAAAAAAAATTGATAAATTTACCCCTTTTTAGTTTAATTAAAGATAGATAAATCACGAATTCACGATGGTGGAGTGCTTCGGATTTGTTCGGCTTTTAGTCTTTTTGAAATGTGTGGTTCAGATCATTTTAAGTATTTTTTTCCGGAGACAAGATGGAGGAGTACTTGACGAAAAGAAGTAGACGTATTCGTTCGGAAAATGAGACCCTTTAATTTGTTTCACGTAATCTGTTTTACAGTAAGAAATGGACCATCTGAGCTTCAAAGCATGTATCTCGGAGGAATCGACGTGAATCAACCACCGGTGGTGGCGGCGACAAGGGTTGTGGACGTCGGAGAAGAAGCCATGGTTTCATCACCAAACAGTACAGTATCAAGTGTGAGTGGAAAGAAAAGCATTGAAAGAGAAGACATTATTATTGATGCAGCAGAGAGAGGCGGTTCAATGAGCTCACAGGAAGAGGACGACGGCGGCGATGCTGCGGCGGCGGCCCGTAAGAAGCTGAGGTTGTCTAAAGAACAAGCTGCTTTTCTGGAAGAGACTTTCAAAGAGCACAATACTCTTAACCCGGTGTGTGTTTCACCTTTTTGGTTGTTTAATTAATTTTCTAATTTTGAATAAAAATCATGCTCCGTTATTGACACTACAATGAATGCTACCGTAGTACCATACTTCGGGGTATGTCAACTTTATGGAGTTTGAGGTCGAAGTTACATTCGACTTCTATAAAGTCGAATGTGAGCACGCAATCAACTTCAGGTTGATTTTACGGAGACGAAAATGGACGTTTCGACTCTGCGCAAAGTCAAATGTTTGAATTTTACGTTCGACTTTCTAGAAGTCGGAATGTTGAGGTTACGTTCGGCTTTCCAGAAGTCGAGTGTCAGTGTACTGCTCTGAAAGTGAAAAGTGAAAGTAGATTCGTTAGTGATGTCATTAACTACTTTTTTACAACTACGCATTGGTTTTGTGATATCCCACGTCGGTATAGTAAGTGAAACTTCCTTTTTATAAGTGTGAGAAATAAATGTCTCATTCAGCTCGGGTTTTTGCTTTAGGCCGGCGAGGGCGATGGTCTAAACAAGTTGGCGGATCATTTATGACTCTTTAAAAGCTACTGAGACGGGGTTTGGGGCGGCATCGAATAGTATTTGGCCAGTTATCGACGGCGGTCGGATCTAAGTGCCACATGCCACCTCTAGACGAACTTAAGTGCCACTGGCCACTGGCCACCTCTAGAGTCATCTGGTAGAGACGAAATGGGACAAGTCCACAGGGATAAGTCTTGGCCGTCCTGGTGAGGACGTCAGTCCCTCATAAGGGGGGGAGAATGTGATATCTACATCGGTAAAGTAAGTGAATACGCATCCCAATATAAGTGTGCGATATAAAGGTCTTGTCAACTCGGGTTACGCCATTTTAGACCAAACGAGGACGACGGCCCAAGCAGATTACCTAGGACCAATTATGATTTCATTTAAGCTAGCTTTCTGGGCAGTCCAGAGCGTTATTGGTTTGAGATGTTTTTAGGTATATTTCTTTGATATTATATATTCGTGTAATTAATATTATTGTTATGATTATTGTTGTTGTTGTTATAACTTATAATTATTAATTTTTTGCATTAATGCAGAAGCAAAAGGTTGCACTAGCAAAACAGCTAAATCTTAGGCCTAGACAAGTAGAGGTGTGGTTTCAAAACAGGAGGGCAAGGTCAGTTATTTTTCTTTTATTTCAGGGTTATTATTGTCACTCTGTTTTAGCTTTTTGTCTGACTTCCTTTTTATTGTAGGTAGATGACATTTATAACAACTGCAGGAGTAGAAAAAAATGACCATTTAAATTCTAATTCGTTAGAATTCAAAAACAAAAATCTAATTCGTTAATAATTTTTTTTATAAAAAGAAATTTTAATTCATTTTTTTTGTTGTATATATGTCACTCGTATCTGTCGGTGCAGTGCAATAAGAACTCCCTATTCGAGTTTAGATCCTCTGATGTAAAGCCCGTCACGTGATCACCGCTGTGAGGTGAAAAACAACGGTTCCGGCGTATTTTTAGACTGTGCCGTTACCATGTATTAAAAAATCACCCGAATTAGTCGTAAAATACGACGGCACCGTCGTATTTTTCAACTAATATGATGGTACCTCTGTATTTATGACGTCACCGTCCGAAAATACGACGGCATGCCGTCTAAAAATATGGTACCGTCGGTTTTGTCCACTTAACTGTAGGGGATCACAAGACGGTTTTCAAAGCATAGGATCCAGATCGCTCCCAAATGTATACATATATGCATTGTTGATTTTTTTTTTTCTCGCCATATATTGCAGAACAAAGCTGAAGCAAACAGAAGTAGATTGTGAATACTTAAAAAGGTGCTGTGAAAACTTAACAGATGAAAACAGGAGGCTACAAAAAGAGGTGAATGAGCTTAGAGCATTAAAGCTTTCTCCACAATTCTACATGAACATGAGCCCACCTACCACCCTCACTATGTGTCCTCAGTGCGAACGCGTCGCCGTTTCATCTTCAACAACTTCGTCTGTATCGGCTGCCATTGCTCCCGGTAGTGGTGGTGGTGGTGGTGGTGGTGCTGATGGTGCTGGTGCTCGTCAACAACCGAACATACAACCGTCTTCCGGTTCGAAACAAAAGAACGCCGTGAATCCGTGGGCTGCGATATTCCCGAACCAAAACCAAAAGTAGTAGGAAAAAGAAGATAGATTTCAGATTGTGAGTAATGAGAAGAAGAAAAAAAAAAAAATAAAAAGGAGTTTTCAGTATAGTTTGTGTAGTAAAGAACAACTTTGAGAGAATCTTTAGATGAATCTGAGTTTAGCCATTTTGGATGATTATGATATGTTGATGTATGATTAGAGGCTTTGCTTAGATGTATGATTTAGTTTTAGTGATGGAGGTGAACATTTGATCAAACTATTTTTTTTCTTTAATATTGTGGGTCGATAGTTCGATTCGTTATTGCTCCACTCACAAGCAGCTCGATACTCGGGTCGTAAAATGTCCACTCAAACACCTTTAGAATGTAAATGGATCTTACACGAGGAAACTTGCAAGTTCCTTTTTTTGAGATCAATAATCCATTGGAAAAGAACATCTGGATTTTCAATAGGAATTTTGGGTACATTCTACAAAGCAAAATGTTAAAACTGTATGGTTCCAGATATGGCAGTATACATACTTTTCAATTAAACGGTATTCACGGTATCTGCAATCGAACGCAATATGCATCCTAATCCAGCCTTTTCTGTTAGTTTTTCATGAATCTTCAGACATTGGTCACACGTAGGACGATCTCCCGTAGACAAACCTCGATACAGATACCTGCAAATTTACCAGTTGTCACTTTCACATAACAACATTCTTATCGAAAAAAGAATACAATAGGCAAAACGGACTCGCAAAGTCTTTTACACATTTGTCACACATCTAATGGGCTCTAATGCAGTGAAAGACCGTTACAAAGAGAATTTTCTCATTCGATCGTGCATCGTCTTTGCTGCATCAGACGCTTAGACGTGTGACAGGTGTGCAAAAGACAATGCTTAATCTACAGAATCAGCATGGTCACTGGTTGGCTCAATTCTGTAGAGTATGGCACCAATCTGGTGTACTATCAATCAATCTAATATAAGAACACTAAACACAACATTGATAACTGTCCAATCTCGATTACAACCACGAAAATCATAGAGACAAACAGAGACTTTACGAGAATTAAAAGATGGATAGTGCTACTACCATAAGTTCATATCAGTTAACGAGTCCTACATATTTATGATCTATGGTGTAAGAATGTCTTGTGTCATTTGTAATGATTCAACTGTTGTGGCAATACTGTTTTCCTTCAAAGATCAATCACATTAGTCAAAGAAGCAAAATCCTACAGCTTTCCCATCAAACCACATTCAATCTGCTTATTTCAAAGTTCTAGCTTGATGGTATGGATCCTTAATCCTATCCGACTAATACGAAAGATTATCTAATCTAGCAAAAGCAACCAAAAATCTTGATGCAGAATCAGATAATTCCAGTGAATAACGAGAAATCCTTAAAAGATTTAACAGATGGGCGTCTTTAGTGGCACTATACCAAATCTACCGTTGTGCCACCATAGACACAGTCGATTTTAGAGCTTAAAATCGACTTTTCAGCGGTTTGTCACAATCAAACAGGCGAAAATCAATTCGAAAGCTAACAATCAACTAAAGAAGCCACATTGCAAGTAAACCTTAGAATCGACTTTATGGATGTGGATCGTTTTCTGTGATGCCACTAAAGAAGTCATATTGCAAGTAAAAAGCTATAGAGTGAAAGGTACTAACTTCATGAGAATGTCATAGTACTCTGCATCCAAAGAAGAGAACAAGCTCTCCAAATCTCTTATAGCCATTATTGCTCTATGCACCACAATCCAATTTGCTGACTATCCACAATTAAAAACACAGAATCAGGGGAAAAAAAACCTAAAAAGTTAACAGATTTGTAGTTCATAACATTCATTGAGCTGAAAAGAAAAAGGAAAATGGCGAATTTGATTAACCTTGCATCTTTCATCTTTGGTTTTTGGGGGCGATCCTTCTAGAGCTGTCTTCAAAGCTTCCACTGGCTTATTCCTATCAATGCCCAAACAAATAATTGAGCTAATTAACCATAAAAAAAAAAAAATTTGAACAGAAAAGAAGAATTCAGATGCAAATGAGCGGTTATAGAAACAGATTTGAGATTAAAACAGCAGAGGAAAACAATTTACTGCTTCAGTAAGCTTTCGATCTTGCGAGATTTGTGCTCGATCCTTGTGATTATAGCTTCCGTGTTGTCTGCTTCCGCCATTTTTGTTTCCCTCAAGCTTCCTGCGTCTTAAGGCTTAGAATCATTGAGATTTAAAGACATTTTTCGGCAGTGTATCTATAAATTATACTTCTCCCCTCATTAAATATAATAGTTAATCGTCAATTATGACATATTTAGCAAGATATCATGTTAGGATTATAAGTAAATATTTTATTTTTTTTATCAAAAATGACATTTCACTACTGAAAGTGAATTTGAAAATGAATTATATTGGTTTTGTGCTGAAAATCAACGTAATTAACTTTCAAATTCACTTTCACTAATGAAAATGTGTTTTTATAAAAATCTTTTTTATAGTCGTTTTACATTGACATTTTTCATATTGTGTTCTTTAACCCTTATCCCTAAATATAAATCATTTTGATATTTTTATTTCTTCTTTAATAAAGATCATTTTACAATATTAAGTGAATGTACATGTTAGATTCATACAATCAAACAAGAATTGAAAAGGAGAAGATGAATCTTTGGAAGCTTTGTGATATTACAATGAAAAGATACTACTTAGTAGAATCTGAGAGAACTTATATAGCCAAAAAGTAAAAGAAACTAAAATGAAAAAGACTAAAAAAGTTCTTAAAAATTTAAAATACTAATAATTAATATAAATATATATGCTAACAGATACATACATGAGGAAATACTTGTGTGTGGTGTTTCCACACACGTCATGATAACCGTATGGAGCATTATAAGCGATATGATTTCATATGTAGATTTAAAAATTTGTGTAGTTCTGATCGTTTCACCATCACTTTACATCAAAATACACTCTCCACACAAGTGTTTCTCCGTACAAGAATCAATCTCCACCACAAAAGATTGGTACCTCGGTATTTAACGGAAATTTTTAGATAGTGTGACTCGTGAGCAGCATATTACTAAGACAATCGTAATCACGAGATCGATCAGTTGCAAAATTGTTTATCTTGTGTGTAGTTACGATCCCGGGCTCGATTACGCTTAATGCGTAGATGTACTCACGTGAGTGTGCACACTACCTAAAAATTTCCCACCCCCAACTGCTTTGCACATTGTATCCCGCCCAAGATATCAATCATCTCTAAAACCTTCACTTGATATAAGTCACCATAAATTCATACATAGCATGTAAAACCCTTACCCTCCCATCATGGTCTCAGAATTAATGTCAAACCTATTTCACATGGATCCTCATCAATAAGATTCGGGATATCCATTATGTACAAAAAATGATGTGGCATATGTTGTGAACTGAGGAAATGCACAAAACAATGTCGTTTTGTGTATTCTTTTTTCGGTTTGGATCAATACGGCATCGTTTTGCTCCATAACACCTATCGTCTGCTCTATATCCTCCCACAGCAAATGATCTCACCTCCGGCAATAAAAGCATCGACATTACAATTAACTGTACCAACAACCCGAGACGTCCACTTAAGGGGATACTCGACCGGGTTAGAACGGAGGGGATTCAAATTTTCCTAAATATAAGTTATTTGAGAGTTTTTACATGATTTAAGAAATAATTAAATATCATATGTGTTGGACACCCTTCATTGCCATAAATACAATAGACATAAGGTATTATAAATGTTTACATTAAATAAAAAATAGTACAGTATTAATTTAGAATGACACGGGGGAGTTAGTATGTACGAGTCAACACACCGATTCGACCGCGAAAATTTTCCCGGGATTTAGCACCTGTTATGATTGCATTCCGAATATTGAAAAAAATAAAAATAGGAAAGAATATATAGTTATGAACAGCTTACCTTTTTTTCAAAAAAATTTGTACCTCTTCACTTTGGATTTCCAATCGTTTTACGGTGTCTTGATTCCCCGTTGCCCAAGAATCCAATTGATTCACAAATCTTGCCGCAAGATCGAGGCTTCAAAGCAGAGCAGCTTAGAATCTCAAAGCCCAGAAACAATTCATACGTACTTCGATCAAGAATTTTTTTGATCTTGCATCCGATTACTATTTACTAGGTATCGCTGTTCAATTTTCTGCATAATTTTCAGTGTTTTTTTCCCTTGTTATGGAATTTATAATCAGAGTGTTACTTGTTTTTCTTTTGTATATTTGGTGCTTTGGAGCAAACTTTCTCTGCTATTCAAATTTTTTTTTGTTGTTGATTAGATTTCTGTGTTCTAGAGGGTTTGTTTATAGCTAATCATGTAAATTAATTCCTCTGGTTTTGAAACCGTCTGTGATTCTAAATGGGTAGTGTTGTAGGCACAAGCAATTAAATGAATTGCTGAGTATTGAATTTAATTTTTTTTTTTGTAGCAATTACTAATTTTTAATTGCTGTCTTGTTGAATTTAGTATTTTCTTTAAAGATTTAATCTTGGTTGATTAGCCCTCTTTTTTTTATTGATTTGATGGATTTTCTTTGTTTAAAGTTTTGGGCTTTTTGACAACAATGCTTGAGAATGTGCTTGACCATGCAATCAAGAATTCAATGAGCTTGTAGGCTATCAATTAATCAACTGTTGGTTGGTTGTTTGAAATATCTCTAGTCTCTACTGTATTAGTTGTTCGGTTTTGTAATCATGAATTCGTCTTTTGGATAATTAGTTTGCGGGTTCACAATTTTAGTTCATTGTGTTTGTAGATTCCCAGAATATAAGTATTCTAAGTGCGACGCTAACCGTGTGCACCAGACCTTTTGAAAATGGATAGAACCGGATTTGAGCCTTCAGTCGCCCAAGACGTGTAGTGAAACTTCTGTCAATATCACAAACTCCGATGGCAACATGTTTGATGAAGCCGAAGATGGAGAAGAAACCGATAGTTCAAGCTCATTCGATGATTCTGATTGTGAAACTGAGTACCCAATTAGTGATTCTGATGTTGTGTCACATGTATTTGGTGACTTTTTCGGTTGAGGTACAAGTCACTTCTTATCTGCAGGGCACTATATATGTATATTTATATATGCAGGGCACTTTTTTGTATATATGTATCTAAGTATTCGAACTTTCTGTCCATATTATTTGTGAATTAATGCGCGTTTTCTTATTCAGGACGAAGAAATTGACACCTCAGTGGAAGAAATATATTCAACCGCTTATGTGGAAATGTAGATGGCTTGAATTACAAATCAAGAAATGCAATTTACAAGCTTTGAAGTACGATAAAGAGCTTGCGTATAATCTAAGAAAGAACGTCAAATCTGAGAGCTGCAGTAATGAAGGATTTTGCTCAAATCACTCCCATTTTCAGCTGACGTGCCGAGAGACAAGATAATGCACAGAATGAAACGTATAAAGATCGAAAACAGAGCTGATATGGCGCCGTACGTGTCAAGCCTTATACTTAATGAAGACGGTACACATCTTTTTGATAGAATCATAATTTTCTTTTGATCCATGTGTTGTATTTTCTTATTAGGTTTGTTTTTTTAGGTACGCATAATCGTGCTCGTATGGAAATGGATTTGTATACTCAAGGTGGGATTAGAAGTGTTTATTTATGAATCCCCTTGATTATTTAATGTGATTTTTTGATTAATTAGTTGTTTTGTGTTCGGTACGGTACGATTTTACAGAGATGATAAGAGGAGATTCTGATGATGAAGGTGATGAAAGCTTATGGCTTTCTGATGATGTTAATGACTCACTTGAAGGAGTTTTTAGAAAAATTGAAGCTTTAAAATCAAGGATCAATAATATGAGGACTAGAGTGAACAAGGTAACAAGTGAAAATGGTGGAAAGTTTTCTTTGGTTGATGATATGGACACAACGTTTGTGACACTGTCATATGTAATCACCCGATCATGGTGGATGGGATCTCACATTGCTGGTTTAAGACGACATAGGTGTCATAAAGGTAGTGGCTTTGTCTTTGTGACACTCCTGTCATGTGTAGCCAACAATGTGGGGTCCGGTCGACTATGTTTCGAATGAAATAAGTGTCGCAAAGGTGATGCCATTGGTCTTTATGACACACCTGTCATCTGGTTCAACGATGTGGGGTCCGGTCCACTGTGGTGGTTGTAGATGAGATGAGAGGAGTCACTAAGGAGAAGAGTTGTGGTGCGGTAGTTTTTGATTGGAGAGTTATACTAAGTGGAGGAATGTGATACGTCCAACTCATGTCTACACACTTTTAGTGTGTGAAATAAGATAAGTTGGATGAATCATATTCATTCACTTGCTACAACTCCTCCGATAAGCTGTCAGATCATAAATTTTCTTTTCACTATGGTGGTGCGTTTTGTTTTTGTGACACATTTGTTATCTAAAGCGATTGATCATAGCCGGCTTCAGATGACACGAGTGTTGCCTTTGTTTTTGTGACACTCATGTCATCTACAGCCAGCAATGTGGGGTCCGGTCCACCATGTTGGCTCCCGATGAGAGGATTGTCACAAAGGTGATGCCTTTGTCTTTACGACTCACGTCATAAGGAGTTGGTTTTTATGACTCCAAATGCCATGAGTGTTGTTGTGATCGATCATTTGACAGATACGTATTATCATAAAGCTCACTCTTGTCATCTAGAAGTCGAGTGATCATAATGATTGGACATCGCATAGGTGGCTCCAATGTCATTAAAACACTCATGTCATCTAGAGTCATTAATCATTGTGTGGACCGGATGTCACATAGCTCCAAAAGATGGGAATATCGTAAAAGTTGTGCGTTTTTTTTTTTTTTTTTTTTTTTTTTTTTTCCGTTTTTTGTGAAAAAATTGTCAAATAACAATAATCTTCATATCTTTGCAGGCTGAAGAGGAGGAAAAGATGTATAATGACGCACTCAAGAAAGAAATAAACGATCTTGACGAAGATTTAATTCAGTCCACGGAAAAGGCCACGGATGATGAACCCATTACTGTTCTTAACGAGTCCGAGCAGCCCAATAACAACGAACCAGCTCCAAAAATACGTTCACTTGCTCAGATTATCGCTCCTAAACGCTCAGAAAGAATTGAAAACCGAAGGGCTAGTTCTAGCATGTTGGACCGCTAAACTGGTTGAAGTTCTACATGTGTAGATACGATATATATACCGATATCAATACATATATCCACCGAAATGGTTTATCTGTTGTTCACAATACAATCACAGAGTTTAACTTTTTACTCTGTGCTTGTTCTGTGAACAATCGACTTGCTTTTTCTCTATATGCAGCAGATAAAGCAAATTCTTGATTTTTTTCTTTTCTTTTCTTTTGGTATGCTTGCTATTTGAGGAAACGTACATGTATATAATATTCTTTTATACTTTTGAATTTCTTGTACTTGAAATTAATCAACTAATAAAGCATATATATATATATATATATATATATGTAAAATCTTGTGTTTGAGATTGCCGCCACCACGACAAGATGATACTACTGCTGGGCGCGGTGGCACTGGATCCAGACACATTTGGTTTCTGAGCCTTCTTTTGTTGTTTTAATTGCTTCCGTGTATGTTTTGAACGGTTTGTAACGTACGCATAACTTGAAATTTTGTTTATAAAGCACGTGACGAACGTTTTGTTTTCGATATATAAGACATCAGTCTTCCCCTATAAAAAAAAAAAAGACATCAGTTTTTGAGACGTGACATTATATTGACTTCCCTAATCATAGTAATGATGTCATTTATTTATTTTGAAATCAATGGGTCAATTTTGTGTAAAAAGAAAAGAAACTAGAAATTGGAAATTATTGGGTAGTATATACCTACGTGCGGATATGTGAGGTGGCACGATCGCCACCGTCAGTTTTCAAACTGAATTTAAACTGTGTGGTTCAAATCATTTCATCAGTCACTTCACTCAAAATCATCTCTCTACCAAATAATTTCCCCTAGAAATTACGTCCTACCAAACATACAAACAAAATTATCCTTCAAATATAAAAAAATTGGCCGTATAAAAGCAAAGATTCCTGGACTTTGAGTTAATAAAGAAATTGTAAAGAGAAAGTGACCCTTAAATTAAATAAACATTTTATCCAAACGTGTCCATGTACCTTCAAGAAAAAAGGAAAAAACCTGAACATTTGTTATAATAATTCTCCCCAAGCGTAAAAATCATTGTGCTTTACGGGACATAAGCTCTCAATGATAAAAATACGAAAATATTGTATTGACAGTATCGGTAAAAACAAATACAAACAACCTTTTTGCAAACTATATCATTAAAGCATAAAACTCAATTAACATGAACAATGGTAAGAAATATTTATCTACGATGCTGTGACATGATTATAACAAGTACTAGCTACCTCCGTTCCAAAATATAAGTCTTTTTAGGTTTTTCACACACATATTAAGAAAAGTTAGTTAAATTTGTTATTTATCATTAATTTTGATTAAAAAGACTAAAATGACATTTCATCAGTATTAATCAAAGTAGTAAAAAGTGGTTGGATATATAATAAATGAAGGATAAAAGAAGAAAGATGTAATAAATGTTTTATTGGTTTTGTAAATGATTTACATTTAGGGACGGAGATAATAACGTAGGTTATTACGATGCAGGAGGAGAACGATAGAGAGGCTGCATACGTGACAACATCTGGGCCAGCGCACGTTTCATATCACGTATTTAAATCACTCAATGAGGATGAAAGCGTGTGGTGAGATGTTCTGCGCGTATGCAAATTTCTCTATTAGCCGACTGAAATGTTGCATAAAAATGTCACCGATATTTGATCCCATCCGTGAACAGTGAAGTAAAAACAAAAGAAAAAAGTGCTTTTTTTCTTTCTATCCACATGATGTTAAATTCGGAGGATGGTCGGTCGGGGGATGAATTATGTGCCGGCCGTCACTATCCTATTATAAAACACACATTGGTTTGACAAACATTTACTCACGTAGGTGTTTCCCTCAAAAAGTGTTTCTCCCTATTATTAATTTATTAATTAAAAATATCGATTAAAACATTTTAGTTAATTTACAGATAATTAATATATATAATAATAAACAGAGTTTAAAAAAAACAGCGATCAAATTAGTTTTTTTTAGAGGGAACGATTAAAATAGGTATCTGTATCTATCTGAATTTTAGTTTATTTATCTGCGTCTATTTTAATAATGAAAAACAACTGTATATATATTAATTAAAACAGCTATAATTAAATTAAAAAAATGGATAATTGATTAACACTTGCATAGTCCGTTCCAAAAAAAAACATATTTGGATCAGTTATCTACATCTAATTGAATTTTAGTTTAGTTATCTACATCATTTTAATTTACAGATAATTAATATAATAAAAAACAGACACTAAAAAAAATATAATAAAAAAATAGTGATTATAATAATAAAAAAAACAAAAAAAAAACAGCGATTAAAACAGCTATAAAGAAAAAATGGATGATTGATTTATAATTGATTCACGCTTGGATAGCCCTTCTAAAAAAACTAACCTTTTATGAATTAAACATGTAATTTCTACATTAACCTTTTACTAATAATGGAAGCCGGCTAATGTTTATGCAAACCAAGTGGATTTTAAGCAGGAAAAAGTTATTGCTACTTTGAAGATTTAGTGACATACAAATCACTGTGGCTCTATTGTTTCACAAGCATGAAATGAGCACGAGTTATGGTCAGAAATTGCCTTTACTGCAATTTGCAATTTATAATAATGTCAATCAAATTCTTTTACCAACCGATAACGAAATTATCAAGAAATTCACTAATCTACATAATCGTCTTCACAAAGAATCAATTTTCGAATTGACAAGTAACACGTAGTTCCGGGATGTACTCAGCAAAATACACGCTACAAATATATGAAAATGTGGAATAAGAATTGCAAAATAACATAAGAACAACTTCAATGAATCACGCACCAGTACCAAATGCGGTTACACAACACTTAAATTAAAAGAATGGCATAACGGTCTAATGGAATGTAAATTTGTCATTATTGCCGTAAAAACAACTCCACTCGGACTAAATGCCAATTATTATTTTTCATTTGTCCTTGTTCACATTTTTTTTAAGGGAATAGTGATTTTAAGCCCCAGTTACACAAACCAGTGCAATATTCACGGAAATCTAACTCTAATTTGGCAAGCAAATCTGTTACCCTAGTACAACCATGGTGGACAAAGGTGAAAGAGCAAGAGCTGAAAGAGGAGGCGTTGCTCTTTATCTTACTTGTAAGGGTACCCAGCAGAGAAAGGTCATCATCATCCTCATCCTCATCGCGATTTAAAAAGGCAATACAATTGAGACTATCCGATTCAATCACAAAAACCATCGCTTTAGATTTTTGCCGCTTTAATGGTGCCCAAATAGATGGCCGCAAGCTTAGTGAGTTCTACGAGAGAAATTCGTCCGAGAGAAATAGAGAAAGTGAAAATTAACACCATGTCAGAATCTTTAATCACAACACTATCCAAGCCAACGTTCTGTTTGAAATTTGCATCAACATTGATTTTTAAACATGCAGTGCCTAGCTTGATCCAAGTGGAAGGACAATACATATATTAAAAGAAGACAATTTATCAGTCAAAGCAGAATTTCAGAATGCATTCAAGAAGATGTTGATTGGTTGATAATTGTTTGGAAAAAGTAACAAGAGGTTTGTGTAGGTTTTACATCAAAAAAGAATTTACTTTTATGATACTTCGCTGTGAGAACATAAGTTATTAGAAAGTGGGTTTTGAAGAATTCTCCAGTCCTGTTTAGCAAGTAAATCTTTATTGAAAAGTTCTAGATTGTGAAAGCCAATGACACATTTGCTTTTAGGAGTACAAGTTGTGGCGCAAGAAATCCAGGCCATCAAAGATTTGTCAAGATTGTTTCTTCACCGAATTTTGAACCTTGCCCAAAATTTCCTTAAGAAGCTTTTGAATGATGTTAAAGAACTACATCACTTATGTTGGAATAGATTGGATCTGAGACTTGATCAGGGCTTCTTTGCTAGCGGAGTAAGCCAAATAGATTTCCATCCATTCGGTCTTTTCAGATTTTGTCTTTGAGGTATTGAATGATTTCAAATTTATATGATTTACCATGAAGGGAGTTTCGGTATTAGCTTGAGCGAGTGGAGTTGCCAATAGGAATAGAAAGAAACACGAAAGGATAGGTTGCTAGATTTCAAAACCGAGATCTGTACCTCATTAAATAAAATATTTGATTTCAAAGGATTAACTTTTTGTCTGAAAGACACTCATATCGATTATGGATTCTCATTAGTCGAGTTGCATTGAAGCAAGAGGTTTGGAAAACAAGATGCGATCATCTGCAAAAAAGAATGTAAGAGAGACAATGGCCATTTTACCAAATTTAAAAGGGGTAAGATTCCATTAACAATGAAATGATTGCAAGAGAGCTAAGATGCCTTGAGCAGATAATAAAGAGGAAAGAGGAAAATGGATCCACTTGCTTGATTCATTTAAAAGATGAAAAGAGGAAGGAGTTGGCCATTTAGGAGGACTTGAAAGGAAGCAGGGTTGACACAATTCATAATGAGAGATACTGTTAATACATAAAGACAACTTGAAGTAATGCTCACATTATTCCTATCACATCTGGAACCAAAGAAAATATAAGATGCTATTGAAGTTGATGATTGGATAGTTGCAATGCAAGAAGAACTTAATGAGTTTGAAAGAAATCAAGTTTAGGAGTTGGTGGAAAAACCAAATAAAAACATCATTGGCACCAAAGGGGTATTCAGGAACAAGATGGATGAGTAAGGTGTCATAGTACCAACCAAAGAAAGATTGGTAGCAAAAGGATATTCTCAAGCTGAATGCGTTGATTTTGATGAAACTTATGCTCCAGTTGCTAGACTAGAAGCAATCAGATTATTTTCAAGCATATGCAGCATACAAGAGTTTCAAAGTATACCAAATGGATGTGAAGAGTGTTTTTTGAATGATTTACATGAAGTCTATGTTGAACAACTACTAGATTTATTGTAAAAGGCAAAGAAGATAAAGTGTCTGAATTAACGAAAGTTTTTTAGTGCGAACAAGCATCAAGAGTATATTATGAAACTTTGTCTCAACTATTGATGGACAATGGATTGAGAAAATAAACAATTGTCAAAACATTGTTAAAGATTGAAGAAGATTCAAGCACGCATCAAAGATTTGTCAAGGTTGTTTCTCCACCATAATTTTGAACCATGCACAAGATTTCCTTAAGAAGCTTCCTAAGGATGTTAAAGCACTACGTCACATATGTTGGAATAGATTGGATCTGAGACTTGATTCGGCTTCTTTGCTAAGCGGAGGTAAGACACATAGATTTTCATCCATTTAGTCTTTTCAGATTTTGTCTTTGAGGTATTGAAAGATTTCATAGTTGGATCACCCTTTTATGAAGGGAGTTTGGTATTCGCCGGTGGAGTTGCCAATATGAATGGAAAGAACACGAAGGATAATTTGCTAGATTTCAAAACCGAGACCGGTACCCCCATTAAATAAAATATTTGATTTCAAGGGATTAACTTTTTATCCTGAAAGACACTCATATCAGTTATGGATTCTCATTAGTTCATTTGCATTGAAGTTATAGGCTTGAAAAGCAGGATGCAGTCATCTGCAAAAGAAGGTGATAGAGACAATGGTCATTTTTACCAAATTTAAAAATGGTAAGTTGCCATTAAGAATGAAATGATTGCAAGAGAGCTAAGAGGATTTTAGAACATATAATAAGAGGAAAAGGAAAATAAATCCACTTGCTTGATTCTTTTAAAAGGTGAAAAATGTTGGAGAGTTGGCCATTTAGGAGAACTTGAAAGAAGCAGAGTTGACATAATGCATAATGAGAGATACTATTAATGCATAAAGACAACTTGAAGCAATGCTCACATTTTTCCTATCACTGCTAGAACTAAAGAAAATAGAACATGCTATTGAAGATGATGATTGGATAGTTGCAATTCAAGAAGAACTTAATGAGTTTGAAAGAAATCAAGTTTGGGAATTCGTGGACAAACCCAAACATGAAAACATTGGCAACAAATGGGTATTCAAGAACAGATGAATGAGTAAGGTGTTAGACTAGAAGCAAGATTGGTAGCAGAAAGATATTCTAAAGCTGAATGCATTGATTTTGATGAAACGTATGCTCAGAGTTGCTAAACTAGAAGCAATCTGATTATTTCTAGCATATGCAGCATACAAAAATTTCAAAGTATACCAAATGAATATGAAGAGTGTTTTTTTGAATGATTTAATTGAAGAAGTCTATGTTGAACAACTACCGGGATTTATTGTAAAAGGCAAAAAAGATAAAGTATATAAATTAAGGAAAACTCTTTATGGTTTGAATCAAGCATCGAGAGCATAGCGTGATACTTTATCTCAATTTTTGATGGAAAATGGATTCAGAAAATAGACAATTGATAAAACATTGTTAAATATTGATGAAGGTTCAAGCACACTGCTAGATGTTAAGCTTCATTTATGAAAATTACATAGATGTTAAGCTTCATTCATTTAATGTTTATGGTTGATTATATATTTATGGGCATATTATATATTGTTATTCTACAAATTCTTTATGGAATTCTATAATATTATGAACTTATGTTGTTCAAATGCATGGAGAGAAAAACACTTTTATCAATACCGAACTGATCAAACAACATCAATAATATTTTACCAATTTTCAAAATAAATCAATCATAATATACTATTAATATAGTAATGATATAACTCATGAAGTATTATGTACAAACCAATCATGATAATTTCAATTTTATTAAAAGCACGTCACGGAAAGACGCGTGCGTTTCTTAGTATAAATAAAACAATTAGATCTTATATCTAGCGGATATCATCTTTGTTTACCATAGCATATGTTTGTTAGAAAGAAAAAAAAAACCATATTATATTTTTTTAGGAATTATTATCATTTACATACTGTAAAAGGAATTTTTTATTTTTAAATCCGAAAACATTGTCCACAGAGACTATTGCCGTAAAAGAATCTTTGTATTCAAAGTCTTCTGACACACAATTTAATCAGAAAATATAAAATAGAAAGAATTACACACGTGAAAAACCAGTTTCCAACATTAATTAATATCGTACCAGCTTGGAAGATTCAAAAAAGTATATATGGCACACGCTGACACGCACAAAAAAAAAAAGTTGTTAAGATAAAATATATAGCCATTGCTGCAACGTGCATGTTACTAATGAATTTATTATTTTAATCTTTTTACTATATAAGCTCAATAGTCTTCACAAAAATTGTACTAATAATTTTAAAAACCCTAGAATCTCAACAAAAAAGAAAAAACAAAATGTATGAACAATATCTTACTGTATATGATCGAGCCCTCTTGGAATCCATAGAAAACCATCTTCTAAATGACTCCGATTACTCAGAAATATTTACGGCATTGAGTTAAATGCGATATTACATCACTGTTTGCAGCATTGACTTTGGCACGGATCGTTCTTTAGTTTGCCTTGGAATGAGAACTTGCAGGGTGAGAACAAGTTGAGCTTTAAGGACACCTCGGAAGGAGGGTCGTCATTACATACAATGCAAGAAGTAAGAAAGTCTTACGTGGGTGGCAGCGATATCGTGGCGTTAGGCGTCGGCCATGGGGAAGTTCGCGGCGGAGATCAGAAATCCCAACAAGAAGGGGTCAAGGATTTGGTTGGGGACCTATCTTACACCCGAAGATGCTGCGATGGCGTACGACAAAGCGGCTTTCGAGATTAAAGGTTCTAAAGCTAAGCTTAATTTTCCTCAATTAATTGGATCATCAAGTTTCTCAGAGCCCCCTAAGGTGAATCCGAGAAAGCGTTTCTCGGAGCTTTCTTCACCTTCACCTTCATCTTCATCGAGTGATGGCACTTTTCAGAAGAGAAGGAAATCATATTAGCACCAATGCGTCGGATCCCATCAGAAGTCCAACAATAAGACATGTTCTTTACATAAGAAAGTCCTCACGGTTTTTTAGGTAAAAAGTCCGTTTAATAACTATTTTTGACGGAATTGAAATGCCTTTTTTTATAACGTGAACTCTCGAAGTAAAGTTGTATGCCATTTTTTTTTACATCGTGTTGTGATAATTTTTATAACGAGAGGAAAAAATCTATATCTTTCTGTTGTGAACGACGACTTTGAATTTTCTAATTATTATGGGTGTTGATGATGAATATTGAATGTCAACATTAACAAATGTAATCGAATGTTTTCTTGTTATTGTATGTGTGGATGATTATCGTTTGAATTTGAATTATAAAGGATGAAATGTAGCCTACACATGTCATTGCTTCTTTGAGCTGCATTTTTTTTGCTTTTAGGGTTTACAATTAGTACTTGCCCTGCGTTACTAGCTATATACAAATCTACATGTTGATCGAGTGCAAAAGCTGACTTCAAATGTTGATGGAGACTTGATTGATTTTCTTAGAAGAAAGAGAAGAAAAGTAGTTTCAAAAGATGTGCGAGTTGGAGCTAGAGTCCACCCGACAGGCTTGGCGGTTAAGTGACCACCCTAATAAAACGTGCGCAGATTGGTTGTCTTTTGGCACCTTAGCGACCACCCAACTTGCTTGGCGGCGTTAGGATTATTCAAAAATATGTCATTAAGATTCTGTAATATTTCCCCGTAAAACTTTTTACACACAGATCCAATTTCGGTAATTGAGGGTTATTAGCCTGAGTAAACTGGATTTCCATAGTGTTCAATTCATGTTGAGACGGCTAGATCAAGCCGACTCCAATTGTCAAGCCGATGAATGAAACATATAAAAAATCTATTACTCAATTTTTATATCAAGGAATCACACCATTAATTGTCATACTATATATCATAAACGGTAGGTAAATACATAAAAATAATTTGAAGGAAATTCAATGGAATGTATAGCTATTAAATACTGATTAATAAGAGCACTTCATACGATCTGTAAATCGCTTTAAAAGCTCATTATCTGATTTAATGAGAAAAATAACAGCAAAGAGATCTCTCTTTTTTCGTAAACTACAAATTCTCTAAAAAATTATTTACATCTACCACATAAATCCAGATTCTACAAATTTTCCTTTATATCTACCACACTATGTAAAATAGAGAATCTGATGCATTTCATCTTGAATAAAGATTCTGTAAACTAGAAAAACATGTCTTTAATAATGTATAATAAAGCATTCGTTAAGAGTATCTGATGCGAGTGCTCTAATAAATCAAAGAAACGTGGTGCAACTGATTAATAAATTTAAACACATGCATAATCTGGATCATATAATTCCATGAGAATCATATATTTGTTGCTTCCTATAGTAACTCTGTAATATCTTAGAAATCCCCTAGATATGGCTTAGTGGTAAGCGGTTGGGAGGTGTAATGCCACGCTGGACCGAAAGCCGGGATGTGGGGGTTCGAGTCCCGTAAAAAGCGGCCCCTTTCGTAGTGGCGGAAATAACAAGCCTCTTCCCAAATTGTTAGGTCGCGATTAGCCTCTCATCGTGACTCTTATAGAATCGGGGTGAGGGACCTTCGTAGGATTTAACCGTTTTTTTCTGTAATATCTTAGAAATTAAAGATGACATCATATTATTTTAGGAATATTTAATATGTACTATCATTTATACTAAAAAAAAATCTGTTTTAAATCCTCAGGCACACAATTTAATGCCAAGAAAATAAAAAATACTATAAAGAACTACACACGTGAAGAATTTAAGCACGTTTGGAACTTGGTTTGAAAAAAAAAATGTATGAATGCAGCTATATAAGGGTGTCGTGGTCCGTCCGATCGGTTTTACGATTTTTCGAATCGAAGCGTGAATTCTGTTTTGATATTTTCTCGAATCGAACCGAATTGGTCATTTTTACGAATTGGTGAACCAATCTGATCCGGTTCGATTCGGTTTCAATTTGTATTTTTTATTTCTGTATAAAATTTTGATTTTTCTTTAAAAATGAGACAAACACCATTATTTGGCACCATAAGCCGGCGGGTGGTCGTTGTAACGACAATTTCAAAGTTCTTTCGGCCTTTCAGGATCAAAGGATGAAGAATATTAGAAGAAGCAATAACGGCCGGTGAGCTCAAGCGGCGGTTATCGGCGGTAGGAAGCATTTTAGATTTAGGTTTAGTAGAGAAGCGGTAGAAGTATAAGGTTTAAAATTTTAGGGTTGTGTGTGAGGGTTTTATAGTAGGATTTAGTGAACAAATTAAATTATATATATATATAAAAATTAAAAATGAAGTATAACTTGGGTTCGGTTCAGGTCATCTAGGTTTTATGGATAAAACCGAAAAGCGAATTGGATTTCGGTTCGGTTTTCTTCAATGAAAAACCGATTGGAAAACCATGGTTCATCATTTTCGGTCGGTTTAATCAGGTTCGATCGGTCGATCAGTTTTCCAATTTCGTTAGACACTTTTTCAGTACACCCATCTAATATACAAAAACATATTAATAAATTAAATATGGAGACATTGTTCCAACGTGCATGTTAGCACTGAATTTATTTTTTAATCATTTCATTATATGCTCAACAGTCTTCAAATTAATCTTATTATTTGAATCTCATAATATGCATGAACAAACCACATCTTTTTATTTTAATATCAAAACATGCATGAACAAACCATATCTTTTGAAGGACTGTGATTATTAAGAAATAGAGTTAATTCCTTAAAATTATAGTTTTTTATACTTATTAGCCTCATAAGGACATAAATGAATCTGTTTATCTTATAAGGACACATTATATCATAGTTTACTAATTTACCCTTGAACTAATTCACTGAATCTGAGTCTTTGGAAGTGGAATCAATGGCGTCGGCGAATCAATAGCGTCGGCGATCAAAATGAAATGAAAGTAAGTACGACAGAGTGTGGAAGTGGAATAAAAGAAAAAATAGTCAGTTGTATTAAGAAAATAACGGCGGCCACTGCTCCATCCAGAATTCATTGCAGGCGATTGTCAAAAACGTTATGCTCGATCGCGATTATTGTCTTCCGAAACTGCCGTCGTGCGGAGGAGGAAGCGGAGCCGGTGGGGTGGAGATTAATGAAGAAGAGGAGCATAATGATTGTGTGATCTGTCTATGCAAAGTGTGTAAAGGTGAAATTTACAGGAGTCGATCTAGCTAGATGCAACCATGGATTCCATGGCGAATGCATCGAAGCTTGGTTGAAGAATCATTCCACTTGTCCCCTCTGCAGATCTGCAGCTGCTGCTTCTTCTTCTTCTTCCATTGGATTGAACAAACAGTCGGCATGATTTCAATGGTTGCTGGATTCCATACTAATTTCTGGTATCATCAGTTTACTGAATGATCACCTGTGGATATGGTTCATCAATCCTCTCAGCTTTGATCTCACAACCTAGCTCAGTAGCTCCCCACTTGACTCGATTGAAGAATTATTATTAATTTCGAGGACCCATTTTTGTAGTAAATATATATACACTGAAACCCAAGTCGATTAAAGGTTTCTTTAGTTCCTAAATATACTCCAGCTGACCTTGCTGGGAAAATATATGAGAGAAAAATAATTGTATATGCCGGCAATTTTCTCAACTTTTAATCAAAGAGAAGAGTTCATATATTATATGCTTTTATGTAAAACCTTATGATAACTTGTTGGTTAAGTGGATTTTCATACCTGGTATTGCATATAACTTGTCCGTTTGCAGTACGTAGTTGTGTTTTTGACTGGCCAAACCATTTACCCCCAACATGCTCTCACTTTGTCTCTGGGGTGGGGACTAATTATCTTTGCAGGTTGGGCATTGTTAGGTGTGACGCCCAGAAAGAGGCAATTTTGTAATTGTTTTATTTAATAAATGAATTGAGCGTTATTATTCATATTTATTATTCTCATATTCACCGCGATGTGTAATGATAGTAATTCTGCTCTGAAAACCCTAAAGTATATCGTTTATGTAATCACTTGACTCGGTGTATGGTATATGCGGGAGGATTGAGTCGGTGAAGATGTACTTAAAATACAATTAGCCCGTAGTGAAGTTAATCGAGAGTATCGGGTCTCTCCTTTAACGTGCTATTAATACGCCTGTAACACGGTTGGTGTGATTGTCTTATCGGACTTTCGGTTAAGAGAACACAATGGGGCATTTATATATGATAGATATATCATATTGAAATTTGGACCGATTTGATTAGAGTTCACGATATAATTCCGTAATCGAGAAGTCTTATCGAATCAATGGATGATCATATTTATGGATATATCTTAATCACGAGGTGATCGCAATCAACCGCTTGAATCGAGTATGAAGTTTGACTTGGCGGTTAAGGATTACATCGAGTGCGTGATGCGAATTACCCCATCTTGGCATTGTCTTTGGATTGAGTGAGTAGTACGTGTTATCACAGATCGGAATCCATTCCTTCCATTTATGGAAGTAGATAAACGATTCACTTTATTTGTTAATCCTAGAAAGCGATCGATCGCGCGAGAGTTCATATTACAGCGATTGATCACCGGTGAGTTGTATGAATTAATTGATCACTAGGGGTTAATGGTAAATAAGGATAAGAGGTTCTAAAAGGGTTAACGGTAACTTCACGATTTAGAATGAGCGATCATGGAGGATTAATCCATATGTAATGATTATATCAATGGACACTTATTTTTATTCGTGAGGAGATAAATATAATCTTATAATCGGAGGAGTGCGATCACGGGATTATGGTGGCATATTCTGTGATTGATTTATCGAATATAATTATTCTATAATTATTTATTTGATTTATCGGGTCATTGATTATTAGTCCATTGTTATTAAGCGTCTCACAATATAAGCATAAATTATTCCGGACGTCGAATCCTAATAATATTAATTTAGTTACTCGTTGGACTTTATTAAAGCGATATGTGAATTAATTGTTTAGTGGACTATTAAATTAGTTGAAATAAATAATTAAATACATCTGGAAAAAGACATTTTAAGTAACTATTTACAAATTGGTGTGTTGACATTTTTGGTCAAATATATTAAAAGGTGCGTGGACCTTACTTTGAAAGAAAGGTGCGCATGCATTTTGTGTTATTATTTAATTATTGGAAAATTCGTTTTTTGGATAATTATTTAATGTGTGATTTATCTTTTATTTGTTAAATGATAATTCATGAAATATTAGATAATAATATGATTTATCCTAATTTGTTTGGGATAATTATTTTATTTATCTTTTATTTGGAAAAAGGATTAATGTAATAATTATCTCTTAATTATTTAATCTTTGGAGGAGACAAGAGTTCTTTCTCACTATATAAAGAGAGTTATCCAAGCCTTACACACATGTAATTTTAGACTTCTACCTCTTAGAGAGGAGAAGGAAAATTTCGCTGCCAAGGGAGAATAAGAGGGAAAATCTTGGAGATTTTTTAAGTAGCATATCGGAAGGGTTCGAAGTCGAAATTTCCTTCCACGGGAGTTGCTTGGATCACACGTCACGGAAGATCATGGTGCTCTTCACGCTTTCCTTCGTTCATCCTATTGCGGTTCTTCAACTTGGATTTTGAGATCCAAGAGGTATGATCTACAACCCCCTTGTAGATATAGATCTAGTTATTTTATTACGTGTATTTTATAGATCTAGATCCATTAAATCGCTTCCGCTGCGGATGATATTACTAACAGTGGTATCGGAGCCCATGGTGATCTATATTTATACGTATAAAATATTAGATCAGGAGTAAGTAAAACATGTAGATTTTTGTCCCAAATTTTTTTAAAAATAGGGGCGGCCGTATGTATTTATTTTTTTATGTTATGAATGTCTTGGTAGAAGAGATGGATTGGGGTTGATCTTGTTTCTTTCGTTAGATCTATTGTAGCTCCTTTGTTTAGTAACAATTGAGCATAGGAATTATATTTATTTTATGTCAATTTTGAAATTTATGTGTAAAAGTAGCATCTTTTATTGTAATTTTGAATATCCGGGCTGGAAAAGATGAAGATCTTGCTGGAAAATTGAAGATCAAGCGCGAAACCAAGGTATGAGCGAGGAGAAAGCGGATAAAATTTTATTAAAAACTGCTACAGGGCTTTTACGCGACGCTGAAAAGCGTCGCTATAAGTCCTGTTTAATAAAAATAATGCGGCTAGGGTTGTTGTTTATTTTTTTTTTGCATGCGGCTGCATATTTTTTAGTAAACCTAATTTTTATACAATTCAGATTACTGCCGAAAAAAAAAAAAAAAAAAAAAAAATTAAAAGGAAGATAATTTTTGGAAAATCCTTTCTTTTTGGGTAAACAGCCGCATCAATATATAAATAAAAAAAAAAAATAAAAAAATTATTATTTTGGGAAATAATTATAAATAGTCGCATATAATTAATTATAATAAATTGGATTTATTTAATTAAAAGACCTTTCTCCTCTCGGGTGTTAAGTGGTTCGTGTTCGGTGGTTCGAGTTCAAGATTCGAAGATCAAGACTAAAGAAGACAACAAGATTGTAATTTATTTTCCTAGGATAGATTATTTACGAAGTACCAAACAATCCATCTCGGTGTTTAAATTTCCGCAATTTATTTTTATGTGTTCGATCATAAAATAGATATAAAATCGGAATTGCATGTACATGCATCACATCATAAATCCACTCCATGCATACATGTAGAATTTTAATTTTGGTAATTAAAATAGGCATGTATACAAACTCGTGTAATTAGTTGAAATTTAATTAATACGTGGTAATTAATAAATTTAGTAACTAATTAATGATCCGAGGGCGGGTTATGAAATCGTTAAGCCTTTGGTGTGTGTTCTCGGTGAACCGCCTTAAAGCCCAAGCGAGATCACGTTTTCAATTCGTAGTGTCTACGAGATTGAATGATGGTAAAAGAACAATAAATCTTGGATAAAAGCGGTTCGCTTTATAGGTTGGGTGGTCAAGCGAGCCGCTCGACCGACTTACCCTCCTAGTGTGATGTATGCACGGGGTCGGCAAGGCGAAGTCCACAACGGAGAAGCGAGAGGGTGATTCCTTCTTATCTCAATGAAATTTGTCTTGACCCGATTTAAATCCATCATCACATATGTTCCAACGAATAGGACGGGTAGGCTTGCCTACGTTACCGACACCATTCGGAATCCTTGATTTGATGTGCTTTTATGTTAACATCAAAAAGGCGTGGTTAGTTAACCCACCACCACTTCCAAAATATTGAGTGGGAGCGGGGAGGCGACAACCAACCCACGGCCTCTACTATAGATACAAGTAAGTGAGAGAAGGGTGGCGCCTCGAGGCGCTTTGATTTCGTCCCCCACAGGATGGTGTTCACCCCTATCAACATTCATGGCTTGGTCTCCAAAAGGATAGGATTTACGGGTACTCGTCGGGTCAACGACCTATCTAAGACGGCATACTCGGGCGTACCTAAGAGATCCGATATAGTAGGTCACACTCATAAAGGATATTTTTGGTAATATCTAGGCTAAAAAAGGAAGGTAGTCAATGAATAAAGGGATGTTCGATTCTCGTGGGATGTTCGATTCTCACAAGTTATTCATTGATGAGATTGTCTCGATTTAACCGTCATCTCTTTGACCTACCCTAAAGCGGCATCGAGATGCGAGGTTAAAAACTTGGAATGGTAGAGTAGACTTAATTTTAGTTTACAATTCCTAAAATAAAATAATATAGTAGTGTTAAACTTGAATTAATATATGTCATTTTATTTACAGCATTATCCCTTACTAAATTGCTTACAATTGACTAGTATTGACTTCGTTAAAAAGTGGAAAGTAACTAGGACGTTGAACTAGTTAATCGATAATGCAATTAATTTTGAAAGAGATATTTTCTCTTAAGCCTTTTAAAACCAAAGTGACATATAGGTATGTCACTTAGTGTCATTCTGTCAAGCGGAAGACAAACTTAGTTTAAAGGTGACTTTGGACTTTGAAATTCTTAGTGAATTTTGAGTATGTAGTAATTACACGAGTAATTTTCTAATTGAAAAATTGGAAAATCATGAAGTGTTACTAGTTGGACGATATTTGGAATCGATGAACTAGTGGGAGCTTTATGATTTGTTGTTTTTCTAGAACATTAGAAAAGTGTAACTGACTACACACGTAACCGTTCTAATTGAAAAACCGGAAAGTCATGAAATGTTGCTAGTTAGACGATATTTGGAATCGATGAACTAGTGGGAGTTCTATGATTTGTTGTTTTTCTGGAAACATTGGAACTATATACGAAATATTTTTCTAATCGGAAAAAATCGGAAAATCATAAACAATAAAGCATTGCTCGTTAGACGGTATTTGGAACCGATAAACTAGTGGGAGCTTTAATGTTATGATTTGTTGTTTTTTCTGGTATATTAGAAAATCCGAGAAGTCTCGACGAGTAACACTCGAAATAGACATCCCACGGTTCAAAAGTAGTGTCTACTCAAACGAACCGCTGGTTCAAGACTGTTTCCATTCACGGAAAGTCAAGAATGGGTGAATATGTCTAAAAGTGTTAGCCACCTAAACCGAGAAAACTTTAAGGTGAACGAAAATTAATTAGCGAAAATCATAGGATAAGGAAAGTGATTTTGGATCACCAACCTATGAATCCTTGGTGATTTTCTCGAGCTAAGTTCTTTGGAAGAACAAGGTAGCAGTGCATTCAACGATTAAAAGAGTAAACAACGGGCAGTTAATTTTAGCTAGAATAGTGGGAGTGAAATAAGGAAAGGAATCTCGGGTTCAATCATTGGATATCGCGGAAAATTTATTTTCATTTAAGATTCGTTGGAGCGAATGGATTTACCTTCTATTCGATAATTTGTTTGTCGATATAGAAAGTGAATATACCATTTGTAGTACGAATCCAAGACTCGGACTTTTGTTTGATAAAGTCAAAACCACTTAGAAGCTCTTTGAAATATGTATATAAAACACATCTTAAGAACTATTAAGAGCAATTGGTTTCTATATTTAGATAAACGCTTCTTCATATTCCATAGTTAGTGCATAGTCCCTAAAAGACATGACTGAAGGCGGCTCAGGTGATTCCTTTTCTCGATCACGGTTATATTGTCTCAAAGGTTCAATGACTAAGTTTCCTTTCAATCGGAAAAGGATAATGGTTATAAAGAAGTAACATAGCTTGTTTATGGCGACCTTCGAGTCGATGAAAGAAACAAGCTAGTAGGAGCTTACGAGTAGTGACTTCTTGTCTGGATAACTATTCAAAAACTCCGGCAAGTTTATCCAAAATATTTTGAGGTTTCTCTATTTTCAACAGAGATGGAGTATTCTATACTCATAAATGGACCATCACATAGTCCTAGGGACTAATGCTCGTCTACAGTGAAATGTTTTCACTAAGGAAGAAACCATTGAATTGCCTTTACATAGTTGTAGATGTGCCACAATACAACGCTTAACTCAATAAAGATATTGGAAGTGAAATAACGGTTTACATTGAAGTGTAGAACCGAGAAGTCTACCTAGAATATGCTTTGGAATTAACGGATAATGAGTGGATTCGGTTCACCCAAATTCCGTCAATATAAGCATTTAGCACATGATGCTTGATGGTTTGACTGGAATTTCGCGAACACGTTCGGTCGATGACCAATCGTTTACATATCTTGTAGCATTGAGAAAAGGTTTGTTATAAGATTCATGAAATCGGGAAGGGACGATTATCTTTATTGCGTCCTTTACGATGAAGTCTATGAACAGTAAAACCTTAAACCTTGCGAGACGTTTACTCAAGGTAGTTACTAAGCGATTAAAATCGAGACCACATCCAACATCGGTTGTTGGTGATAACACTAAATACTACTAAACTAGATCGAATTTCGATCCACGAGAATGTAGTGGGAGTATGGTTTATCCATTACCCATTACGGGTTCGGGCGGACTTTATAGTCCGAGGATCGATTGATGACCTATGGCTCTTTTGTGAGCGTATAGGATTACGATAATAGAGGTTGGTTTAATAGCCATAACCACGTGAATGGAGTTCGGTACTCCATTCATTTCATGCTCTTGTAGAACCACCTGAGCGTCTCAGTCCGATGGGAGTAATTGGATCTACACGGAAAGAGTAGAATGAATGGGAAAGTTTATCTTTCAGAGCAAAGATTGAGTGGTCAGGGGTAATTCACAAGAAGTAGAGAGTTAATCGGACCTTGAACTCTCTTACCACTTAGTATTGCATGACTTCGTTCAAAAGCGAGAAAATAGGGGTGATTCCCCGAGACTTTCTTGCCAAACAAGCGGAGTCCTGGATTCATTCAAATGAAGGGTATTGACTTATGAACTTATGACAGGATGACTCGGCATCAAGGCTTATGTCCTTTGTGGATAAAAAGCAAACCTCTCGGTCATTGGAAGTCATATATTTCTACAATATGTGGATTTGACCGAATATTGATAAGTCTTTTTTGTACTGGATATCAATTTTAATGCAAGTAGTGAATATATAAATTAGTGTTTGTGAAGGATAACATCGCACTGAGTTGGAATCAACATGGGTGTGTTATCTCAAGTCGAATCGACAATACCACAATTCCTACGCAGTGAGTTTTGGACAACATTCTTTAGAGTTTGGTGGGTCGAATTCATTAGAATCGATCCTTTGGTTTCCATCCATCTTATTGGTTAAGATGATGCATCCGTGTATGCAACATTCAACGAGGAAGTTCTACCCTATGCCTCGGGAATGACTCTCTAAATCTTCGGATCAAGAGAAATGGGATAGATTCTCTTTCTAGTAAGAGATGGTCGAGTTATTGAGCGTCAATTTTGATCGAATCATAGATTCGGCGGTTCACAAAGCAAGTTTAGTATGTCCTTTAGTATCTTGAAGAGAACGAGGAACAATATGCGGACATATTCATGTGTGAACTTGGATATGTGTGATATAATCGATTTTGACTTTAAGTCGATTGAGGATGATCGTTAAGTCGATCTCGGGCTCGATGTTTACTCGGTACCACATGATTTGATGGACCGGTAGCGTTTCGATTCTACGGATCGTCTCGAGCCGACAACCCGACTAATCATTAAGACCATGACATTTAGATGTAGGTGCTCCTCGAGTCACCGACCTATCCTACGACGGCATACTCGGGGTGTACTTTGGAATCGAAATGGTTATGACATGCTTAGTGGGTACTAGAATACGGGATAAGTCTCCATTGCTTTAGAGCAAGTGGGAGATGTAGTTTGTTGTATTTTAAATAATAGGGTGTGCTCTAAAACAATTAATCACATGCTTTCGTGCAAGTGGGAGATTGTTAGGTGTGATGCCCGAAAGACAATTTTGTAATTGTTTTATTTAATAAATGAATTGACGTTATTGTTCATATTTATTATTCTCATATTCACCGATGTGACAATAGTAATTACACTACAGAAAACCCTAAAGTACATCGTTTATGTAATCACTTGACTCGGTGTATGGTATATACGGGAGGATTGAGTCGGTGAAGATGTACTTAAAATACAATTAGCCCGTAGTGAAGTTAATCGAGTATCGGGTCTCTCCTTTAACGTGCTATTAATACGCCCGAACGGTTGGTGTGATTGTCTTATCCGGACTTTCGGTTAAGAGAAACTAATGGGGCATTTATATATGATAGATATATCATATTAAATTTGGACCGATTTGATTAGAGTTCACGATATAATTCCGTAATCGAGAAGTCTTATCGAATCAATGGATGATCATATTTATGGATATATCTTAATCTCGAGGTGATCACGATCCAACCGCTTGAATCGCATATGAAGTTTGACTTGGCGGTTAAGGATTACACCGAGTGCGTGGTCCGAATTACCCCATCTTGGCATTGTCTTGGATTGAGTGAGTAGTACGTGTTATCACGATCACGGAATCCATTCCTTCCATTTATGGAAGTAGATAAACGATTCACTTATTTGTTAATCCTAGAAAGCGATCGATCGCGCGAGTTCATATTACATCGATTGATCACCGGTGAGTTGTATGAATTAATTGATTGACAGGGGTTAATGGTAAATAAGGATAAGAGGTTCTAAAAGGGTTAATGGTAACTTACGATTTAGAATGAGCGATCATGGAGGATTAATCCATATGTAATGATTATATCAATGGACACTTATTTTTATTCTCGTGAGGAGATAAATATAATCTTATAATCGGAGGAGTGCGAATACGGGATTATGGTGGCATATTCTGTGATTGATTTATCGAATATAATTATTCTATAATTATTTATTTGATTTATCGAGGCCGTGATTATTAGTCGTGCCCCCCGACAGCGTCTCCTAATATATAAATGATATTCGGACGTCGAATCACAATAATATTAATTTAGTTCTCGTTGGACTTTATTAAAGCGATATGTGAATTAATTGTTTAGTGGACTATTAAATTAGTTGAAATTTAAATAATTAAATACACTGGAAAAGACATTTTTAGTGAATTCATTTAGTGGTGTAATGACCTTTTTGGTCAAATATATTAAAAGGTGCGTGGACCTTACTTTGAAAGAAAGGTGCGCATGCATTTTGTGTTATTATTTAATTATTGGAAAATTCGTTTTTCTTGGATAATTATTTAATGTGTGATTTATCTTTTATTTGTTAAATGATAATTCATGTAAATATTAGATAATAATATGATTTATCCTAATTTGTTTGGGATAATTATTTTATTTATCTTTTATTTGGAAAAAGGATTAATGTAATAATTATCTCTTAATTATTTAATCTTTGGAGAATGAGAGTTCTTCTCCTATATAAAGAGCTTCTATAAAGCCTTAATACATGTAATTTTCGACTTCTACCTCTTAGAGAGGAGAAGGAAAATTTCGCCAAAGGGAGAATAAGAGGAAAATCTTGGAGATTTTAAGAGTAGCATATCGGAAGGGTTCGAGTCGAGAATTTCCTTCCACGGGAGTCGCTTGGATCGTACGCGTCACGGAAGATCATGGTGCTCTTCACGCTTTCCTTCGTTCATCCTATTGCGGTTCTTCAACTTGGATTTTGAGATCAAGAGGTATGATCTCTATGCATGTAGATATAGATCTAGTTATTTTATTACGTGTATTTTATAGATCTAGATCCATTAAATCGCTTCCGCTGCGGATGATATTACTAACAGACATCATGGGCAATATGTTTATAAGTACAATGTTGAAGCATACAAATGTAAAATAGAAAGCTTACATGTTGTAGAATTGATGAATTTTGGTGTTCCATTTTTCTGTGAGTACTTTAATTAGTGATGGTTTTGCCTTTGACTGTCATGTAACATTTTGCCTTCTTACCAAGGGGACCACACTATTAATGCATCAGCAACTATTCAAGGCACATGTGGGCAAGTGTGGAGGCCCAACAGAATGCAACAAATTTGGGTTATATCCCTGTCCAAATATTAAGGTACAACTTGCAGTGCTTGTTTTGTGGGCGGTGATCTTCCTCTCATTGACGGATTTGGATTTTCTGGTTTTGTGTTTGTCTTTTCATGGGAATTTCAGTTTTTGTTCTTGATTTTGGGTCTTAATCTTGCAGTGCTTGTATTTCAAGATTAGTACCTTACATGACTTGGTTCATTTCCCTTACCATGTTGTTGGAATAGTCCACTTGTGTACCTCGCTTTTTGTATGATCCAATGGTTCAAAAATCTGGCCTATTAGACCTAAGTAAAACCTTTATGATGACTCTTGTTTCTATAAACATAATGCAAGATGTTGTACACTTTTATTAATGAAGTGACATTGATGTCACTGCGCAGATGTCAGCGTATCATTAGACAATTAATAAAGTCGCATTGATGTCGCCGCAGATGTCATGCATACATTAGACAATTAATGAACGGGCGATTGATGTCACTACATAAATCAATACAATAAGACGTCACTGCATACACCGATACAATAAGACGTCACTGCATAAATCGACATAAGACGGTGTCTCTGCATTGCGGTGTCACTTATTGCGGTGTCTCTGCAATGCGGTGTCACTTCATCGCGGCGTCTTTGCATCGCGTTGTCACTTCATCGCGGTGTCTCGCGATCGTCAAATGTTATAACATCGCGATGTCTCGCAATCTGGCGTCTCTGGCGTTGCGGTGTCGATTCATCGCGGTTTCACTTTCATCGCGGTGTCTGCGCATCACGGTGTCTCTTATTCGTGATGTCTCTGCATCATCAAATGTTATAACATCATGATGTCTCAGCATCGGGGTGGTCAGCTTCGCATCGCGTGTGTCTGCGATCTGGGTTGTCTTCGCGATCGTGGTGTCTCTGCATCAGAGGTGGTCATTGTATCGAGGTGATAAATGGATCTGGCATGGTCAATGCTTCGTGGTGTCACTTCATTGAGGCATCTTTGCATCGTGGGTGGTCACTACGTCGTTGTATCACTTTATCGAGATGTCTCTACAATGCGGCTTCTCTGCATCGGGGGTGGTCACTGCATCGCGGTGTCACTTCATTGCGGTGTCTCTGCATCACGGTGTCGCTTCATCGCCGTGTCTCTACATCACCGTGTCTTTGCATCATGATGGTCATCGCATCGGGCATCGCGGTGGGCAATGCATCGCGGTGGTCAATGCATCGCAGTGGTCAATGCATTGCGGTGTCACTGCATCGCGGTTGTTAGAGCATCACGGTGTCTCTGCATCACGGTGGTCAATGCATCGCGGTTGTTAGAGCATCACGGTGTCACTTCATCGCGGTGTCTCTGTATCACGGTGGTCACTACATCGTGGTGGTCAATGCATCGCGGTTGTTAGTTCATCATGGTGGTCGCGATGCGCGCGGTGTCAATGCATCACGGTGATCAATGCATCCGGGTGGTCAATGTATCATGGTGATCAATGAAAAAAAGAAAAAATAAATTTTCACGGTCTAAGAAAAAAAAAAAAAATTTACAACCTCCGGATCACAAAAAAAATAAATAAATAAATAAAATCACAACACATGCAAATGTGCTAAAAAAACTATTAAAAAAGCAACAACATTCAAGATCAGTATTCAAAGAAAAGAAAAAAAAAAACAAAAAAATCACAAACATTTGTCGTCTCTGCCCATTCATTTTTTTCCTTTTTTTCTTCTTCTTCTTCCTTCATTGAGGTATTTGAGTCTATCTATCTAATTTGTGTCTTATAAGTCCAAAGATTTCTTTTTGTCCTTATAAGTCCAATAAATCCGTTTTGTGTACTTTTGGGTCTTTGGCCCTTAGAAATATTTACATCATTGAGTTTATACGACATTAAATCCACCGGTTTGTAGCACCGATACAGACACAAATACTTTGTTTGTTTGCCTTTAAATGAGAACATGTTGAGCTTTAAAGAAACATAGGAGAATTCGTAATAAAATATCATTTTATTACGAAACCGACCATGTTTTTCCTCGTATGTTTTCATGCAGCAAGCATGCCTAAAAGAAAACGTCTTTAAAATAAAACATAATACATAAAAGGGTCGATTACTTTATCTTCTACTTGGAAGTGGACTCTTTTCTCTTCTTTACGAATAACACAATCAGAAACTCTTGCTCTCCGGTTCTTTGTACATCAATTTGTGTTCAACACCTTGCCAACTCGAGCTCTAGGCATCCATAGAAGACAAACTCACTACTTGGCAGTCTCCAGGTCGATTCTTCAACGGTTCTAGAATCTTGAAAGATGTGCAATCATTGTTGGAATGCAAAGGTAATGGTCACGTTGTTCATTGAGATGTGCAATCATTGAGAGATGGCCGTTCAACATGGAGTACGATCGAGCCACTCAATTATATTACAAGTGTTAGGGTTCTTTGTTATAGACTCACACTGAGGGGGACTGTAAAGTTGTCCCATTGGACACTTAGTATTGTTTCACCCACCATATTAAGAGATGAACTTCCACCACTTATTAGTCTAGGTTTTAAGGTTGAGGCCCTCCTTTTGTTTGGTTTGGGCTTATTCAACTAAAACGACGATATATAATGGTGAATGTCACTTACTTACCTCGATAGGTACCCGACGCCACTGTAGTTAATCTCTCTTATAGGTCTTTGGATATACATAAACCGAATCCGGATCGATCCATAATTGGATCGTCGGATCGATTCACAAAGACCGATCGAGACACTCGATCATGCACAATGAAGCTACGTATGCGATTTTACCACGATTCGATTCGCATAATAAATTAATCTACAAGAAAATTAGTAGATTTACCTCAACCGGAGAGAGATGATAAATCGACAAAAGGAGAAGCCACAATCTTCCGGATTGTATCTCCTAGCGACGACTCGTGGACGTCGATCATCGCCTTAGAACCTCCTCGAATATGCTCTCTTAATGACTAAGGCAATAAACTAATTTTTCTTCCTTTTAATTACTAAGTGGCGCAATTTGTGATGATTAATTGTGTTAGGAGGTACTCTCTTATTATAGGAAAATAACTAATCAAGAGAGTTATCCTTTTCACACCACAAATATCTATTCCCATAAGGAAAAGATATTTTTGCTACAAAATAAAAGATAATTCCCCAAAAAATCAATCTCTTAATTTCCCCATTAATCCAACAAAGAGATAATTAATTAATTACACATGTGACATAATCTAGGAAAATTTCTTCTCCTAATTATCTCAAATGGGGCGCAATTTTTTTCAGTCATTTTAATAGAAAATGTCTTTTCTATTTTACATATTATTTACCAAATAAATAATATTGCATATTCATTAAATAGACCAACTATTTAATTTATTCTCGAGGTTCCATAAAACGAGAAAACACTCGCGTGTTAGGAGCCAAACCCGGAGACCATGGACCTATAACCAGTAGTTACAATAAATCAAATAAAATATTCATCGAACAGAATATTTCTACTTAATTCATTAATTCCGGAATTACGCCACCATAAATCCGAAACTGAACTCTATCGATTATAGATACAACTTATTCTCAAAACGTCGAGTCGAGACGATAAGTGTCCATTGATATAATCATTACATATAAACTAACCCTCCATAGACTATCCTTAATGAAGCAGGATTATTTTCGTAAACCTTCTTCAATCCATCTTATCCTTATTTACCATTAACCCACTAGTGATCAATTAGTTCATAACCAATACGAACTCCATGGATCGATCAGTTTCTAGGATTAACAAATAAGGAGATTGTCTTTCTACATCCCGTAGGAAGGAATGGATTCCATATATGTGAGACACACACTTCTCACTCATTCCAGAATAGTGCCAACGTGAAAGTGATTCGGACCGCGCCTCTTAGCGATCCTTAACGAACACATCAAACGCTATCCTGAAACAAGTAGGAGTCCGTAATCACTTCAGGATTAAGGTTAATCCATATATGATCATCTTATGATTTAATAAGATTTCTCAATCACGGAATTATATGAGAAACTCAGATTAAATCGGTTCAGTCCTATATGACTCTCATCGTATATAAATAGCCCACTTAGACAACCAATGTCGACGGTCCGGATAGGACAATCACACCATAAAGTGTTCTGGGTGCATTAATTGTGGTTTAATCAATAGACCTCATACTTTGATTAAGTTCACCACGGACTAACAGTTCAAGTGTATCACCATAAACTTAATCCCCGCGTGTGACACATACTAAGTTATATGTCTACATTTGATACGACTTGGTGTTTTCAGTAGTGTATTACTTACAAGCACGAAGCAAGTAATAAGATGAGAATAAATCTATTATTTATTAATTCTAAAAACAATTACATAAATTGTCTTTCGGGCACTACTTCCAACAATAGGGTCCTAACGATGGGAAGAATCTAATATCCTAGACACCATTAGAGATGGTAGGCGGCATTCTGAGGAATTTTGACAAGGGGGTCGGAAATTTATCAATTTTTTCCCAGATCACACATATATTTGTATATTTACCTCTGTGCATGTAATTATAGAAAGTATGAGATAAAAATAGGAGGTCAATGCATAAAAATAAATAAAGTCGATTATACATAGATATCGTTTATTAAAAAAATCTCCACCGTTGTTAAAAAAAAATATTATTTTAGAAAGTCGGCGCACTTGCAGGCATGGAGTGGAGCAGCGCACGATGGTAAGAGCCACCTTTAGTTACCGATGCTAGTTCTTTAAGAGGGAATAATATAATATCTACACAGGATGATTGAGACAAGTAAAGTATTATTAAGAGATGATGTTGAAAAATAACGAACAGTAAGCTTGAGTTAATCATTTTAAAAAATGCGAAGACAATAAATCTTAGTAGCATGACATATTATGCCCCAGGTAACACTTATTTCCTTGCCGTTTGAAGCGGTGGCATACCACACTTTCCCTTATATTTATAAAGAGGGGAGTGAGGAGAAAAATATGAATCGTGAGAGTGAAAATATAAATTTGGTAATAAGCGACAAATCAACTGCTCATAACCCCAAATCCATGTTTTTTGTGGTAGAATTTGCTTCAAATCTAATGTTTCATCATTCCACTGTTTATGTGTTTTTCACAAAATGACTCCGAAAATAATGTTGAAAAAAATCAAATGAGATGTATAAATAAAGAGGACGAAAAAGGAAAAATGAGATGAAAGAATTTACCTTTGCATGGGACGTGTTATTTTTACCTAAAAAAATTCTATTGTTCTTTTGTATATTTATATCCAAAATGTCTTTTTAACAATAAACCCTTATCCACTCAAAAAAACAAAACAATAAACCCTTATAAGAATGAATACAAGGGTGAATATATGGGAAAATAGAAAGAAAAAAACTGAAACTAGAATAATGAATCTAAATAATATATAACTGAATCTATTAATTAAAAAATATGAATGTGTTGTGTCACTGGTTGAGACATAACACACTTTAAAACAATGATAAATTTACATCATTTGATTTACATAAAAATACATAATTCTCGATGAATATTTTTACTGTTTCCCGTTTGTAAGATTTTTAGTTTTTTTATTGAAAAACTAGTGGCTCTAAAGCCGTGCAATGCACGGCATGTCCAGTAGAAAACATTTTCTCACAAAATCGCAAGCGCTAGAAATAGATAGAAGTATAATAAAGTTCCAAAACAAAACCGCAAACAACATGTGTCAAAATAAAAACCGTAGAAATTGGCAAAACCATGATATGTATCATACATATATGCAATATTCATTAATGCGAAAGCAAGACAACACCAATCTTTTGTCCGTACTTATGGATGTCTTCTAGTTTGAAAAACCTATCAACAAAGGCAAACAAAACTCAAATTTCAGATTTTATCATTATTCATGGATCGAGAACCTTACCTAACCAACAAGAAAACAAGGATTCAATATCCTACATGCCATCCGGCCAAGTCTGCCAGCAGCCAACATACATATATGTCTGTCATATACATATAGCTCTTTGCTTGATTAAGCAACAAAGGATAAGGAAAATTAATTATTCATCACGGCCTTTTTAACCCATAGAAATAGCTAGCAAGAATAAAAGTGAACACAGAGCGAGCAACAATGGCAGATATATATGTATAAGACGTGCAAGCCAACAATGGCAGATATATATGTATCTCTTAGCTTCGTTAACGTTTTTCTCAGCCACAAAAGAAATAATACTCCCTGTCCCTGATGATCATGATGCCTACTCATCTATGAAATTTGCGTGGCCAGTAGAATAAAGCTTCTTTTCCTTTTCCTTTGCATTTTTTTTTTTTTTTTTTTTGAATAGCAATAATATTTTTTTCTTTGCATTTTAATAGCATGGAGATAGAAATACCTACAAACACCGATTGTCTGTCCAAATGGATTGAGTATCAGATATGGGGGGGGGGGAGGGGGGAGAATTGGTCTGCGACTATTTTGTGGAGGGAAGGGAACATGGAGTATTATTTCTTTTGTGGCCGGCTGGGAAAAACGTTTAACATTTGTAAAGTAGAAAACAAAACATTACGGCCTGTAAATTGAGTTCCGGATTTTTGAAGTATATAATGAAACTTCTCTGTAAAGCTTTGTCCATAAAGAAAAGTCAAGGACAGTTTTGTGCTATAAATTGTAGAAAGGGTGGGTGACGTGACGTGCCTCATTGTGGAAAGACTTTTTAGGGAAGTTTTTGCAGAAGTGTGTATCCTCACGTGAGACACATACTATACTGCACACTTCTGTCATGCGATTTTATTCTCATCTTAAAGCTGTATGGTTACGATCACGCAGCGCCACGTATCGTCTTACCCAAAAATTTCACCCCTTAGAGCACCTGTAATGGTTACTTTTTTTTTTCCAATTGTTTCACAAATAAAAAAAAAATCAAAGAGTATTCAACCATGAAGAAATTTTAAAGCGTAGGAGTTGATGTGACATAAGTGCCTCCCCTGCTAATGCCACATCTAGAATCTGCAATTGACCGTGTTTAAAAAAAGTGCGTCTACAAAAGCACCATTATCTTGCTTTTATTGATAAAAAATTCCAATTAAACTTTATGTCAGAGGTAAGTGAGTCTAAAACGGTGTTATTACGGTTGCTCTTAGAGCAACCCCAATGGTTGCCTCCCGATCACATCATCTAGACACATCGTTTTTCGTTTCAGTTATATTTTTTTTAACATCTAAAAAAAAATTCACTTCAATAATCAATCTCTATACAACCTCCAATACACAACTTTTCTCTTTCATCTCAGCTGACAAACCTAACCATATCAATATATTTTACCTTTTTTTTTATATATTATTTTTCCTGTTATTTATTTTGATATTTTCCTTTCACAAACTAACAAAAAAAAATCCTATCACAAATAAATTGCTTATATCACAAACCCAATGAATTGGAATTTCAATGATGATAAGAAACGGAATGTCAGTTGTTTTCTGGATTTCTTGTACCGATTAAACCTAAATCCATACCTAAAAATCTTAAAATTTTATCTTAAAATTAAATTAAAAATCAGAAGTCATCCAAAAAATTTACCTGAATGAGAAGATGAAGCTGGAATATTTTTGCTGTGTAAAAAAAAAAAAAAAAAAAAAAAAAAAAATCACTCCAGCTGCCATTGTTGGATCGAACAATGAAAGGAAAAGGAAAAAAAGAAGGTGGAAGGATAGGGACCAAATTGGGCTGGAGCCCGGAGAGAGAAATTTTCTTCAACAAAAAAGTACCTCTTGGCAACACCCGATATAATGAGGGAGGGGTAGATAATTACAGATAACGGAGATGCTATAATGGAGGCCCACTGTGGCCTTGAGTCACTCGAAAAAAGAAATCGGGAGCTGCATCCAGTGTCCATTGGGGTTGCACTTAACTCTTAATAGAAGAGGGAGGATATGGCTCAGATCATTTAAGGTATCTTTTATTTTAAACCAACATATGTGTCACTTTCATGCAACCATTATAAATTGACATCTATATTATCATTCTAATTCTCCATCTTCATATTTACACTCCTTTAATTTTTTTCATATATATTTTGATACGATATCCATCTTCAAGCTTCGGTTCATATCCTTAATGGATCATATAGTATTTCACCGCAACTATTCTCATCTTCTCGGATCTCTGCCCGACGCCTTATCGCCGTGGAGGAAAAATAGGACTCTTCGGGGGAGCTAGGGTGGGTAAATCATACTTAGAACCAAGCCACCTCCCAATTGGCTTATACTATATTCTTCTTCCCAAACCCGGTTTCAATGATCTACCCGCCGTTATGGTGCATATAAAATATACTTGTCGATTCGCCGTTAGTCAATCTCTCGAATCCATCCGTAATGTTATTGCGGATTTGAGAGATAAGTTGAAACTCGTTGCCCTTGTTGCTGATTTTCTTGGGACTGATGCATTCGATATGGCGAAAGAATTCAAGATTTTTCTTTATCTTCTTTTCTTTACTACAAATGCGGCGCAATGGCCTTGTCTTCTCTTTGTATCTCCCAAAACTTGATCAACAGGTTTCTTGCGAGTATAGGGAATTACTCGAACCGATTCGGATACCGGGTTGTATTCCACTTCCGGGTAAAGATGTTCCGGAGCCTCTGCTTAACCGTCAAAGTTTCCAATACAAAGCCTTTCTTCAAAGTGTGAAGAAATACCAAATGGTTGATGGGATTATTGTGAATAACTTTCAAGAATTGGAGCCTGGAGCTAGCTTTAAAAGGCCTGCAGGTAATTCAAGGATATATACAAAGAAATAAAGATAAAAATATTTGTTTAATTCTCATTAAGAAAATTGTTGTAAAAAAGAAATAATTCACACAAATACAATCGTAGCAAAGGAGGAGCCAGAATTTTAATTAATTTAGAATAGACTAATGGACTATATCGAGTTGGTAAGATAGACTAGATTAAGAATTTTTCTAGATTAAACTGGACTAAATAGATGAATACTTAATCAATATACATAACACTGAATGTTTGACCTGGTGCAGCCGGAGGAAGATAAGGAATTCTTTGACAATAACCCTCTGATTTATACTGTTGGTCCTTTAATACAAAGCAACTTAAATGACCATGATGCTAAAGAATTAGTTCTTTCAAATTGGCTAGATAATCAGCCATCGGCGTCTGTTTTGTATATATGCTTTGGAAGTCATTGGGACACTCTCTCAAGCCCAAATAAACGAACTAACACTTGGTTTAGAGATAAACAGGACCCGATTTCATGGGTTGTAAGGCTTCCAAAAGATGGGAATTTCAGCATGAAAGATGATGATGACCCTTTAAAGTTTCTTCCAAAGGGTTCTCACAAGAAGGTGACTTAAACTCTACATTTTGGTGGAACTAATCAAGACTCACGGTGAGTGATGGTCGGTGAGAAGTGTATTCAATTTCGTGCGCTTCAAAGAGGGTGAGTCTCATCGAGCTTCTGTCGGCAGGTGACTATCGCAGGTGATAGTCTGCCGAGTACGTGAATACAAAGCAGGTCCCACATCTACAATTTCATTATGTGATGATATACAAGTGTCATTAAAAGGAGGACACGTGTAGGGGTATTTATGGTGCATCGATAAAAGATTCCTTGCGGCTGTGGTTTGGGATTTGTGCCTATAAATACAGATTGTTGTCTCATTATCCGAGTGTGTTGAAATCAGTAAATTTCAAAGGCATAATAAAATATCTCTTTTTCGCCCGTGGTTTTACCTCTCCCAATCGAGGGTTTTCCACGTTAAACTGTGGTTCTTCTTGTTTCGTTTTTCCTTTGATTGTTTATGTTTGATTGCTTCGCTTCGCTTTCTTGCATCCGAAGTTATCTCCATCCGCTTTATAACAAGTGGTATCAGAGCAAGGTTACGAGAAAACAATGCAGACGATCAACTTCATCTTCACCAAGACCTTCAAAGAAGCAAGGTGCTAGGATCTCGTGATAAAGTTGTGATCTTTAGCAAGAAAAGATGTCGCAGAAACGTAAAAATCGATAAATTTACAGGAAGGAACAGTTTTGGTGCGTGGCAAATCAAGATCGCGTGCAATCGTTGAAACAAAGCAGGGTTTGTGGAATCCTTTATCGACAAACCAAATACAAGTGCGGCCAGATTATGCCAAGAAGCACATTCAACCATCATGTTGTGCTTATCTCGATGATGTTATCACCGAGGTTCTTTGAGGAAGACACCGCTGACCAAGTTGTGGAAGAAGCTTGAAAGCTCAGATATGACCAAGTCACCGACCAACAAGTTGTTGTTGAAACAGAGGTTGTTCGGTTTGAAGATGCATGAAGGAAGTCCACTCGAGGAACATCTGGACGGTGAACACAATATTGCTTGATTTAAGGAATATTGATGTTAAAATTGAAGATGAAGATGCAGCCCTAATCATGTTGGTGTCATTACCGGCATCATATGAAAACTTTGTGCAGTCTTTCATAGTTGGAAAGGATACAGTAGCTTTGGAGGATGTGAGGTCTGCCTTACATGCCAGGGAGCTTAGACACAAGGCTGCTGGAACAGACAGTCAGGCTGCTGGGCTAGTAGCTAGCAGCAATAGTGGAAAAGGATATGGACAGAAGAAGAAAAAGAAGTCAGTGTCCAAAGGTCCTAAGTCTACTGATGTCTGTAATTATCAGAAGATGAGTGTGGACATTGGAAGTCCAATTGTCCAAGGAAGAAGAAACAAGCAAGGAAGGCACTCGCGCAAGCAGCCTTGGCTACCGAGCAATCTGATGAGGATCTGGTTCTAGTTGCGGGGATTCTACACACCACAATGATGTGTGGATACTTGATTCTGGAGCATCCTACCATATTTGTCCAAGCAGAGTGGTTTTCTACTTATGAGCAAATAGATGGTGGTCAAATCTATATGGCCAACAAAGCAAGGTCTGTAAAGTTGTGGGAATTGGCTCAGTAAAGTTAAGGACAGAGGATGGTAAATTTTGTACACTGAAGGATGTAAGACATGTTCCACAGATGACCAAGAATTTGGTATCTCTCACCCACCTGACAACAAGGGTTCAATTTCAAGTGGTGAAGGTGGACGGTGAATGTCTTTAAAGATTCAGTTGTAGTCCTCAAAGGCATCAAGAGGGGAACCTTGTATATATTACAAGGATCTATCAGATCTGCATCGCCGCCATTGCATCTCTCAGATTCACTGGCCTCAAGCAGACTTCACCATGGCACACGTGAGACTAGGTCACATGGGTGAAAGGGTATGCTGATTCTTTCTTCAAGAGGTTTTCTTGGGGATATAAGGTCAAGAACTGGACTTTTGTGAACATTGTGTGTTTGGGAAGTTGCATAGAAGTAAATTCTCAAACAGGTTGCTTAATACAAAGGCAACACTTGATTATATCCATTCAGACTGCTGGGGTCCATCAAGAGTTGAGTCATTGGGTGGTCACAGATATTTTGTGTCATTCATAGATGACTATTCAAGGATGACTTGGGTGGTGATGATGAAGAACAAAAGTGATGCATTCAATAACTTCAAGCAGTGGAAGGCCCTAGTGGAGAATCAGTTAGGCAAGAAAATCAAGAAGCTTCGTGATGAGATAATGGTCCGAATTTCGCTGGACGGATTTTGATTCATTTTGTGTAGTGAGGTATTGCCGGACATCATATCGTAAGGAATACACCTCAAAGATAATGGTGTAGCTGAAAGGATGAATCAAACTCTACTGGAGAGGGCAAGATGTATGCTTTCTCAAGCTGGTTTATCAAGGAGATTTTGGGCAGAGGCTGTTAAGACAGCTTGCTACTTAATCAACAGGAGCCCTCACACAGGAATCAATCTCAAGACACCATTTGAGATGTGGTCAGGCAAGCCTGCTGACTACTCAGTTCTAAGGGTTTTTGGGAGTACAGCTTACTATCATGTTAGTGAAGGGAAGTTGGAGCCAAGAGCCGCAGAGGGAGTGTTTGTGGGGTATGGTGATGGAGTGAAAGGATATAGAATTTGGTCATCGCAGAGTCCGAGTAATCCTCGCAGGACGTTGTGTTTGATGAAAATTCTATGTTAAACTCATCGGTGGGGAGGTCTCACCGAGTCGAAACCGATCTTGAACTGATAGTGTTGAGAAACAGTGGAGCTTGGTGGAGTCCACTGATATGCAACAATCGGTGGATCCAAATCAACACTATAATCGACCGGATAATGAACCGAGACCGATTCAGCCACCGCCGAGACCTCAGCAGGTGTCATACAAACATTGATCGCCAGAGTCTCACCGCGCAGCAGCCTAGAAGATCTAATGTTGGGATACCTCCAGAGAGATATGGATATGATGATTTGGTGGATATGCACTCCAAGTTGTCTTTGAAGAAGTAGAGGTTGTTGAACCTACTACTTACAGTGGAAGCAAAGTGATATGCATGAAGCATCTCGGTGGCATGCGACCATGGGAGATGAAATGGAGTCATTATTGAAGAATCGACTTGGGAATTGGTCAAACAAACTCTCGACAAGGAGTTGTGACTTGTAAATGGATTTTCAAGAAAAAGGAAGGAATAACAAAGCGAATGGTCGTATAAGGCACGTTTGGTTGCAAGAGGATTCAGTCAAAAGGAAGGGGTTGACTTTGATGAAATTTTTTCACCAGTGGTCAGATACACTTCAATCAGGGTGTTACTAGCAATGGTGGCACATCAGGATCTCGAACTTGAGCAATTAGATGAAAACCGCTTTTACATGGTGAGGTGGATAAGGAGATATACATGACACAGCCTGAGGGTTTTCAAGTTCCTGGAAAGGAAAATTATGTTTGCAAGTTGAAGAAATCTTTGTATGGTTTGAAGCAAGCTCCAAGGCAGTGGTATAAAAGGTTTGACAATTTCATGCTTCAGCAGGGTTACAACAGAAGTCCATATGACTGTTGTGTTTACTACAGTCTGCCGAAAGATGGATCATATATCTATCTTGTCTCAGATGTGGATGACACATTGATAGCTGCAGACAAGAAAGTCCGATGTTCAAAATCAAGAACCTTCTTAGTCTTGAATTTGAAATGAAGGATTTGGGTGCAAATGCAAGAAAATCTTGGGGATGGAGATCCTGAGAGATAGAAGTCGTAAGAAATTGTTCTTGTCTCGGTAGAGGTTATGTGCGTAAGATATTGGCCAAGTTTGGCATGTCTCGCCAGCAAAACCAATAGATACTCTCTATGGCATCAAATGTTCATTTGTCTCGTTTATGCTTCACAATCACCAAGAGAAGGAGTATATGTCAAAGTTCCTATGCTAGTGTGGTTGGCAAATCGATGTATGCCATGAGTTTGCACTAGGCTCGATCGCGCTCAGCAAATAAGTGTTGTCGGCGCAGTTTATGGCTCAACCTGGAAAGGAACACCTGGAAAGTCGTTAAAGGATATTCGTGTACCGAGAGGTACGGTGATGTTGGTCTCATTTATGGAGGTGATATCGGGTCTGGTCACACAGTTACCGTGATGCCGATTATGCAGTGATGTTGATGAGAGAAAATCAATGATCGTTATGTGTTTACATTGGGAAATGCAGTGGTCACCGAAAGCTACTCTTCAGGCTACAAGATCCTTATCAACCATCAAGCGTAATACATGGCTCTTATCAAGCGAAATATGGCGAGGTATCCGGTTGAAGGGCTAGTCGTTGATTTGGGGTTGCATCGTGATCAGCCGATATATATTGTGATGATCTAAGTGCAATATGTTTAGCTAAGGATCAGGTTCATCATGCGAGAGAACCAAGCATATTGATGTCGTATCATTTCTTGAGGAATGAGAAGAGGTTGTGGTGAAGAAGATTGGCACAAAGGAGAATCCTGTTGATATGTTCACTAAAACCATTCAGAGTAAGTTCCACTTTGCCTCGAACTTACCGAATATTCAAAGCTTGTAACTGATTCGAAACTCTACCGAGGCGGCATCGGTGGAGTGGATCTTTGTGGAGATAGTCTGGTACAAGTACATCCGGCATTGACGAATGCATCCGTACAAGTACATCCGGTTACGCAACTGTTTGACTCTGGGAGAGTTAAAGTCAAGGTGGAGATTTGTCAAGAAGGTGACTTAAACTCTACATTTTGGTGGAACCAATCAAGACTCGGTGAGTGATGGTCGGTGAGAAGTGTATTCAATTCAGGCTTTAGTAGGGTGGAGTCTCATCGAGCTTCATCGGCCAGGTGATAGTCTGCCGAGTACGTGAATACAAGCAGGTCCCACATCCGCAATTTCATTATGTGATGACTATACAAAGTTGTCATTAAAAGGAGGACACGTGTAGGGGTATTTATGGTGCATCGACAAAGATTCCTCATGCGGCTGTGGTTTAGTGGATTTGTGCTTTATAAATACAGCTTGTTGTCTCATTATCCGAGTGTGTTGAAATCAGAAATTCAAGTCGCATAATAAAATATCTCTTTTCGCCCGTGGTTTTTTACCTCTCCATTGAGGGTTTTCCACGTTAAATCTGTGTTCTTCTTGCTTCGTTTTCTCCTTTGATTGTTTATGTTTGATCGCTTCGCTTTCTTTCGATCCGAAGTTATCTCCATCCGCTTTATAACAAGTGCTCATAGAAAGAACAAAAGAACAAGGACTAATGGTGCCCTACTGGGCTTCACAACAAAAGATACTCAAGCATGGTTGAGGTGCATGTGTTTTTGGAGATATTGTAAATATATATATGCGGATTTTATGAAGTGCTTAGGGTGATTTTCAGTTGGGCCCAAAGTGAAGAAAACCGTAAAAGTGTACATTACACTTAAATGAATAGTATTGATCTTTGTTAGTTGTATTTAACAAATTTTTTTTTTTTGAGGGTAAATATTTAACATTTTAAGCTTTATTTGTTTCTTTCAAAAAAAAAAAAAAAAAAAAAAATTTATTTGTTAATATTTTTTATTTTCTTAATAATATTTGATTTTAAGTATATAATCTCCTAGCTATGTGGGGCCGTGGACTTGGAATTTTATCACGAGAGCTTTTGATTTTAGGTATCATAAAATAGTATGAGAAAAGTTATTATAAATAAGTGATTTTATGGGTGATATCAAATAGATGAGTTTCTTCATCATATATGGAGAGAGAGCCAGAAAGGGTGAATATGATATCTCACCCTCCTCCTCCGCTAAAGACCCATCAATCGTTGTCAGATAATAACTCTTCTTGATTTTACACGTTTAAAACAAAAGAAAACTTAAAAGGTTGATTACATTGCCTTCCACTTGGAAGTCAGATCTGCAAACGAGTTCCAAGAGGAACCCCCTTCAAGGAGGACATTTTTTGCGGTATGCTTTAATTCTCTCACCCTTTCCCTTACCTCTTTTCCTTCTTCTCCTCCCATCAAACTCTTCACTATATCTGTGAGCTCATCTCTCATCACCAACTCATCATCCTCTCTAGCTTTCACCTTAACTGCAATTTTCACATCTTCTGTCAAAATCAACGAATTCATCTTTTGCTCGGCACCCTGAGGCCAAGCAATCATCGGCACCCCGTTAACTATACTCTCCAACGCAGAATTCCATCCGCAGGTGTAACAAACCCTCCTATTGCTTCATGCTCAAGTATTGTCTCATTCACAGATGCCCAGAGTAGGCACCATTAGACCTCGTTCTTTTGTTCTATCTATGAACCCTTTAGGAAGAAACTCTAAAGGGTCATCTCTCGACCGCCGTTGTCATCTTTTGGAAGCCTTACAATCCAGAGAAACCGGATCTCATTTATCTCTAAACCGAAGTGCTAATTGCTCATCCGGGCTTCGAGAGCGCCCAATGGCTTCCAAAGCATATGTACAATACAGACATCGGTGGTTGTTTATCTAGCCAATTTGTAAGAACCGACTCTTTAGCATCATGATTAGTTGAGTTGCTTTGTATCAAAGGACCAATTGTATAGATCAAAGGATTATTGTCATGAAAGTCTTTATCTTCCTCCTGCAGCACATAATTAAATGGAGACAATATATGTTATTATATGATATTAACTATCCATCACTGTAATTAAAGGTGTGTACAAATTTAGTATACAGTAATATTAAAATAAAAGTAAATACCATATATATACAAATTAACATCCCCATGCCCAATAAACTTGGGGTTTTAATACCTGCAGGCCTTTCAAAGCTCCAGGCTCCAGTTCTTGGAATGTATTCACAATTATCCCATCAACCATTTGGAATTTCTTCACAGCTTGAACAAAGGCTTTGTATCTGTTACCTTGACGGTTCGGCATCGGCCCGGAACAACTTTACCCGGAAGCGGAATACAACCCGGTAACCGAATGGGGTCATTAAGTTCCCTATACTCACAAGACACACATTGGTCAAGCTTTGGTACGTAGAGGAATAAAGACAAACACATTGCGGTCGTTGTGAAAAACAGATACGGAGAAATCCTGAATTCTCTAGCTGTATCGATCGCTGGAGTACCAAGAAGATCGACAACAAGGGCTACGATTTTTAACTTTTGTGATAATAATTCCATAAGGATTTCACGGATTGTTGGTAGAGATCGACCAACGGCGTAAATTCCGAGGATATCATGCTTCATATCAGGAGGGAGATATGAGAAATCGGGTCGGGGAAGATGAAGATAGTTTAAGTTACTCGGGAGCTGACCGGATTCTATATACGGTGACTGGACCGCACTCCATTTCGGGCCTAGATCCGGGAAGACGAGAATCGTTGCGGCGAAATCGTGGTGAATGACGAATTTCTTGGCAAGCTCGAGACATGGTATGAAATGGCCCATTCCCGGGGATGGTAGAAATACTATATGAGGCAATTGATCCATGACGAAGGTGTGTATAGATTGTCTTTTATTAGGTATTCGGACCTCTGTCGTGTAAAAAAAAATAAAAAATGAAAAGATATATATAGTATGAATATTTTTATATGAAGAATCAATAGAGTAAATGAAGATGAAGTGAGAATATATGACTGTAATAAAATGTCAAAGTTTTGGTGTCAATTTATAATGGTTTTGCAGGAAATTAATAAAGCAAAGTAATGCATTTGCCGCCCAATATGAGACTCCAATTTTATTCGTAAAATTAATACAGATTTTGTATACTTTACTATACTCTCTCTTCGCCGGTCACTTAAAAATTTGCACTATTTTAGTTAAGGGTAATGATAGATCTACCCCTCAAGCCTACACAATTTTTACTCCCAACACAATCTTGTGGTTGTGATTTTTTTCAATTTTTTTAAATTTATTTTATGTGAAAAACATGCATGAGATTTAATGATTACAGTAAAAATAATAGATTGGCTTTTGAAAGAAATTTTATCACTCCCCGTTAGTTAAACACGTACCAAAAAATTCACTAATTGTTTCGTATATATATATATATATATATATATATATATATATATATATATATATATATATATATATATATATATATGTATATATGGTGAAAATATGCAGAGTGTGATTCATTCTACAGGATGAAAATCTGACGCTGAGCCGTTTTATAGAATAATCGAACTCATGATATTCATATATAGAAATTTTCTACTTATTTTGTTTTTATTAACTTAGGTAAAATAAAAAGGTTCAAGCAGTATTTAGACATGCATATACTACCTTCTTAAATATACTTAGTAGTCAATAATTGGTCAACACTGAATGATTTGGACTGATTTTAATTTATTCAAAAAAAAAAAAACAAAAAAAACAATGAGACTACTTTCTAGAAAGCCATTTGGACCACCTCATAGATACAAATACAATCATATAAGCATAATAACAAGAAACAATTATTTAACATTTGCAGGCCAACACACAGAGGCGGATCTATGTAGTCGAGGGGTCTGACGTGCAAGTTTTAGACATAATAGTTCAGTTTTTTTTTTTTTTTTTTTTTTGGACATTATATATAGTTCAGGAGATTTAAAGGGGTGTATTTTTTTTTTTTTTTTTTATTTTTTTACGGATACTAAAATGCATGCACGCATACTTTTTATTCTCATTTAACTTTAACTCAAACATTCTAAGTTAATAACCACAAAGATTTATCACGGGCCAATCATTGATTGTTAAGGTGTTGTATATAGTATACTAGGATTTAGGATATGATCTATACTATTCTCTTAATTAAAGATAAGATAATTTAATATTTCTCTATATTGTAATTTTATTGTAATAATAATTAATATAAATCAGCAATTACTAGTTGAGTTTAGTGTATTAGAGCGAATAGTTTGATCTTATCATATTTTATGAAAATTAAATGAATTATTAAAAATAATTGAGCTTATGAAATTAGTCGGTTATATCAATGACTGAACAAGTCAGGTTAAATCTAGCATGTTTATGGCTTGATCGAGCTCGATCCGAATATTCGATTTAGTCGATCTCATTCTCGCCATATTTTATAAAAATTAAACGAATTCTAAAACAATTATCAAGCATGCGAGTTGAGTAAGTTATTAATCGAGAGTGACAAATGTCTATCTATCTTCTTAATCTTAGAAGGAGAGTGTTAAGATCAAACGCTTTATCGTCAGATTAAAACCAATTCGCGCTAAGAAAGACGGTACTTTATTTATTATACATTATGAAATAAGCAATCGGGCCTCAACACTGCCCTCTCAAGTGTTGATAATCATTCAACACTTGCACAATTTTCATTCAAGAGTGCAAGAACTGGTCCAACACTTCCTTCAAGCCGTGAGTTAACTGCTTCAACACTTCAGACATTTTTTTAAAATAATGTTTCAACCAGGGTTCGATCTCGTGACTCTCGACTCCGATACCACGTTAAATTTTGGTCAATCTTTTTTGTATATCTCAATCAATCATAGAGTACAATATCAGATAATGTGTAAGCTTCGCAATGCTTATAAATATCAGAATTTATATAATGGAAAGAGATTGACCAAAATTTGTCTGAGAGATACACTAAAATGAGAGGTCGACATTTGTTTTTTCCGATTGGTTTTTTTTTTACTGTTCATCTCCGCCCACCCAATAAAACAAAATTAGTTAATTGTCAATTATGACACATTTAGAAAGATGTCGTGATTTTGGGACTATAAGAAAAGATTTTTGTCAAAAAGCACATTTCATCAAATGAAAGTGAATTACGTTGGTTTTGTACAATAAAATCAACGTAATTCACTTTCAAATTCACTTTAATTTTCACTTCCACTTGTAATGGTGACTTAAACTATGCCATCGAGTCCTGGTTTTGAAACATGTTTTGGTCAAGAATGTATAAAGCATCCGTCAAGTCCGTGTTCAAATAGGCAAGTTCAACAGGTTGATCACTTCACTGGTGGCAAGCTTCCATCAAGACAAGTCTGTTGAGCCTCAAGCAGACTTGGGGAACACGTCTCCACGCATGTTTATTCGGTTTTATCTAAGTTATTTCGGGGTATTTTAGTCATTTACCGGGTTGGCTATTTAGTCGGTTAGTGTTGGATTCCCAAGGCTATAAATACCATCTGTATTAATCAGAATTTGATGTAACTTTCGCTGATAATAAATATCCTCGCTTGTCCGTGAGTAGTCGGCACATTGCCGGAAACCACGTTAAATCTGCGTGTTCTTCTTGTTTCTTTGTTTGTTTGCTTGTTTATCTTTTATCTTTACTCACAATCACCATCACTTCTTGATCGATTCGTAATAACAAACCGCATCGAGCGCCCAGGTTCATCAAGAAATCGCTTACCGCTTCTAAGCAAGGTAGATTGGCACCAAGGTCATAATTGACGCTAGGATTTGGGATCTACACAAGCTTTTCTCTCGTGAGAAAGATGTTTGCTTTAAATGTTAAGATTGACAAGTTTACGGGAAGGAACATGTTTAGTCCTGTGGTAGATCAAGATGCGTGCTTTGTTGAAGCAAATAGGATTATGGGGTCCCTTGTCTAAATCAATGTAAGAAAGTGTCGCTTGAGAGAGCCGCTTTGGAGGAGAAAGCACATTCAACAATTATGTTGTGCTTGTCGATGATATTATCACAGAGGTTGTCACGAGGACATCATTGAGAAGTTGTGGTCCAAACTTGAGAGTCTCAGATATGACTAAGTCTCTAACCAACAAGTTGTTGTTGAAACAAATGGTCTGCTTAGTTTAAGGATGCATGAGGTACTCGGTGAGGGATCATCTAGACCAGCTAAACACAATATTGCTTGATTTAAGGAATATTGATGTGAAGATTGAAGATGATGATGCTGCATTGATCCTACTTGTGTCATTGCCAGCATCATATGCGAACTTTGTGCAGTCCTTTATTGTTGGGAAGGACTCAGTATCATTGGAGGATGTAAGATCATCACTCCATGCTCGAGAGTTACGCCACAAGGCATCTGGATTTGGAACAGATAGTCAGTCTGCTGGGTTGGTGGCCAGTGGAGTCAGCAGGGGGCCAGGAAAATCTGGAAAGAAGATATTCAAAAAGAATTCCAAAGGTCCTAAAGCTAAGGATATCTCAGAATTACCGCAAGGAGCAGGACAATGGAAAATGAATGTCCAATGGAAAATGAATGTCCAAGTATAATTCATTGTGTTTTTTTCCATGGTCCCGATGAGTTTGGATACTCTTTTTTAACAGGAAAGCTCCTGCTTTGATTGCCGATGATTAGCTACAAGATAATTGCAAAGGATTTGGATTAAGATCGCTGAGACATCTATTGATGTCGCATTTAAATATGATCATCCGTATCCATTTCTCTTATATAATCTTTTCCGCATTTCAATGTTTATTTTTTAGATTAATAATGTTAGTTATGTGTTTTTTATCCTGATTTAGCAGTACACGATTGGTGGCATCAATTACGGATCACCACCCACGTTGGGGTCCGGCTTGTGTCACAATATAACTGGTAAAGGGTAAGTTGTTCCATACAACTCCAAAAGGTTTTTTTTTTTTTTTTGTTATTTCTCTAAAGAATTTTATACCATTTTGTGTATATTTTTTGGGCTCGATTTCTTGCTTACGGTATTAGTGTGGAGTAAGTTTGCATCTTTGATAGTGCTTTCATGTCGAGTAATTCTATTTTTTTTTGTCTTTTTGCTTAAAATTTATATCATGTTTTCTTGGAAGTTTTGATTGGGCGGGTGCTTCATAATAAAAAAGAAGAAATAGAAGGGAGAAATTTATTTCTTGTTGCTTCTCCTTTCTTCTTAATGGTTAAACTCTAACCATGAGGGTCCCAACTCCCATGTCCCACGGGATGAGCCAAGAACGTTAATCGTGATCCCCAAGAACTGTAATCGCTGTACTTGCTTTATTACGCAAGAGAATAATTCGCGCTTTTCATGAATCGAACTCTAACCTCACCAGAAATGCACCACGCACCTGCCTTCTCCTTTCTTCTTTATTCTATTACGCGATGTAGCTTCTCCTTACCTGAACGTTTGCTTCATGATTTCTTTCTCCATTTTCATGTTACTTTATGTGTTTCGGGTTGTCAAAATGAACGGATTGCTTGCTGGTTTATTTGACACAATCCTTTAGACCTGCCATTCTAACCTAAATACTCCAAATGTTTCTTCTGCCTCCTATTTCGACTCCTGTATTTTTCTGATAAACATTTTCTCCTCTCTAGATTCTGAATCGATAGATTTAAAGTTTTGTTTACTCTGACCTTTAGCTTCTGGATATGTATATGTATAGTTAGAAAAGGATTGCTTTGACTATTTCGGGGTTCTTTACATGACCTGATTTTCTTCTATACATTTAACCGAATCAAAGAAATAGTGTTGTCTTTTTTAACCATAATGTTTGGTGCTGAAATGGAAGAGCTGCAGGTTCTGCAACTTTTGCACTGGAGGAGCTGTGGATATTGGACTTCACTTATGTATACCATAAGTTACTCATGAATTTGTAAGGTAAACTTGCATTATTGTTAATGAAACTTGAGTTGTTGATGTTGTTCTCAGTTTGTGGTTAACCTTGTATGCTTATTATTGACTGTGAGGACTTGAGATTAAACCTGGGCCTAATGTAGAAAAGAAAAGGTGGTCATGTTGTCCTGTGCATTATATATGAAATCCATCGTCAAGAATGAATGAATAAGCTTGTGTTATGAAATATAGATGAAATCGATATTAATCATATATCTTTTTTAATGAAATATAGATGATGTATTACATGACCCAACTTCACAAAAAAACATGATTAAAGAGTAGATGAAAGCTTATAATTGAAAAGAAAACAATTTGACATACATGTCCTTATAACACATGCAAATCTTTCTTTCTCTGCATAAAAATCATGCTTTTATTTTCTTCCTTATAACATTATGAGTCACTTTTTAGGTAAAAAAAGTTGCTCATTGTTATTGAATAGTACCACACGATCCTTTTCATTCGCATAAATGTAGGAATCGGCTGATGCCCTTTACGTATTACTGGCTTTTACTTTTGATTGTGTGTTTTTGTTACTTTGCTGTGTGGTTTTGACAGTGTTAGTTTCCTCTGTTTTTCAGGTAGCTAGAGTTTTTTCTTTGACATGTCTGTGAATGATATTGAATGCATATTTGTGTTTTTCCATTCTGATAGCCTGATTAACATATCTTAATTAGCTGTAATTAAAGGGATACATGTGTTAGTTGATGTTCTTTTCTTAGTGTACATGAAATTTCCGAAAATTGTGTCATGGAAGCTGCTCGATCACATCTATTGTTGGCATTCATTTTTCATTACCTCGATCTTGTTTAATTGAATATTTTAGATTCATATGTCACTTTTTTATCCCTCGGTGCTGGTTGGGTTTGGCACCAGGTTTCCTCGAGAACATTCAAGGTAAATTAAAGCTTATATTTTGCTTTGCTTTCTTGAATCATATCAAAGTATTGAAAGTTCATTTCACCTATGAAATAAAAATTTGCTGAATCATTATGGTCATATTTGTTTTTATTGTCAGCTCATGCTATCTAGCATTTAGGTTATTTGGTTTTCATTTTCTTCACATTAGATGTGTGATGAGTGGTTAAATGTGCATTAGTGGCTTTCATATTATATTCTTGAATTTTTAAAGGCTGAAATTGGCGTGCTTCTTTATGGCATAAAGAAATAGTGTTGTCTTGTTAACCACAATGTTGGAAATGGTTGTCTTGCAGTTTCTATAACTTTTTACACATTAGGAGACTGCAGATATTGACTTCAGGTATGTTTGTGTAGGGACTGATGCAGATATCTGACGAGGTGGAGCTCTTGTCACATAGTACAGAGAAATCACATTCCTTAGAAACTCAGTTCTTTATGCCGTCGACTAAAGGATTCTTGAACAACTTGACCAACAATGTGTCCCTGCAGAATCTAGCACTTCTGACCCTCCCAATGCTAAGAGGCCATTAACTTTGGTACAATTACTGTTGTAGATTTTGCCAGTGCTGGCTCAGAACTACCTAACCCTGAAGTTAAGAAAACCATTGAGTCCCCAAAGAAGAAAAACAAAGGACAAGACGAGCATGTTTAGGATGGTGTTGGTTAATGCCAAGTATGAACAACTTTTCATTGTAATAAATTCCACCTAGAAAGACATTCACCGGTTTATTATTTTGTTCTTTTCAAGATCCATCACAATCTTCACCAAGATGTTGATGGTTATCTGATAAAAATGCTTGCATAATTATCAGGCCATCTAGCTATTGTTAATTCCTAATTTGTGCATGTAATATGACCTTATTACATGTTATTATGCAATCTGCTTTTGCTAATCTGAACTTAGAACTTGTTGTTTACGTTCTTTGTCTTCAAACTATGGTTCTTAGTCCTGTATGTTGAAACAAAAGGCCATGTAACAGTCTAGTATTGATAAAACACAGAGCAAACAATTACAAGATTCAGCTTTACTAACCGAAAATGTGAGAAAAATACACAAGCCCATCGTCTATTTAAGTCAACAGAAATAAAAAAAAATAACAACATATATATAATTAATAATAAGATATAATTATCTAGTCAGCAACTAGGTGTCATATGATGGCCCCACGTCAGTTATATCGAGTACTTGACTAGCCGATTCGATCCTGGTTATTTATGGATCAATCAATCTCATGCATGCTAAGTTTCGGGCCCGAATTTGTAGCCAAGTCGAATTCAAGCCTTAAAGAGTATCGACTCGACTCGACTCGTGTCGATTACACACTTATAATAAATTGGCGTTTGGAGTATATATCAGGAGTAAAATATAACTACTTAAAAGGCTACACTTTATTTAAACCGCGTGCATCTGTTGCATTAAATAAATAATAAAAAATCATATTTACGAGCCGAATAGAGTTATATCAAACAATTGACGAGAAGTTTTGATATTGTCTATCTATGGGTCAATTGAGCTCGAGCAATTTTTTTATCGAGTCAAGCCTTATTGCATTTTGTTACGTATGATTGGAACAAAGTCATAAGATTGGAATGAAATGGAATAACTCATTAATTCCATTATTATTTCAGGGACTATATTTGAACAGAACATAATTGTAGTCTGCCAACTTGTTTCGCACAAAAAAAATAAAAAATCAGAAGAAACAATAGAACGAAGGAGGAGAGTGTGTGCTTACTCTTCAACCAGGCTCATCGATTTCCATTGCTCATCATTCTTCTTTTGGTCCTCATCATGATGAAGGGTTACTTTTGAAATACACACGCAGAAGTCAACCAAGCATAGACATGGAACCTATTTTTAGTGCTCGATAATGATTTCGACTCCAGTCATCATCTCGGGTTAAACGAGTCTTCAGACTCTTTGAGCGTTTACAAAAGGTACTTACAGATTATCCACCAATACAATGTCACTACTGATTGTATGAATCGAACCCACGATTTCATCGAATAGGTGACTCGTTTTTACCAGCTGAACCACCTCGTGTTTGCAAGGTGCTTGCCTCATTTTGTATTTGCCTAGCTTGTAAGTTCACCTTTCATATTAATTCTAGCTATGACCTTTCAGCTTTGCTATTTTGAGACACACACTCTCTCTCTCTCTCTCTATATATATATATATATATATATATGTGTGTGCTGAGTGTACACCTCCAGTGAATCGGGGAGTGTCAGTTAATTAGTTAAGCCGTCGGTTACAATTTCTTTAAAATCCTGCCTATAAAAAACCCCCCGCCTCGATCTTCATGTCAACTACCTGTCGTCTAATTATTTTTCCTCTCCTCTCCGCATTCCGATTGTATAATGGCGGCTCCGGAGGAAGCATGGAGGAATGCAGCGCCGGACCAAAGAAGGGCAGCCGTGGATTTCGCCACGGCGGAGGAAAGGGAAATTGCAGCGGCGGCGGCGGCGGAAGAGGCTGGTCGTCGATCAGAATTAATCATGAAACCCCACCATTCTCTCTTGAACGCAAGTTCAAGTTCTCGGTCTTTGTCCACCAACTCCCAACGTCAGCCGGACAACGTTCAGGTCTGCTCTTTTTTTCTCTTTTCTTTCTTGGTTCTAAAAGTTATATTCTATCCATTTTTTATATGATATTATCCCTTAGTAATTTCAATCTTGAATCATCAAGAAAAAAGAACTTTGAATCAGCGGCAAGAAATGGAAGTATCACATTAGAATTGGGAAAATTTTAATTTATGCCTTTTTGTACCTTTTAGTTTTGTGTTACAAGATTTTTTTTTTTTTTTTTTGTTTTGATCGATACAAGATAAAGAAATGTGATTTTCATTCTAGTTTTTATGTTATCCATGTTCTTACCCCTTATACAATTTTATTTTATAGGCCCTCGTAAAAGATTTCGACGACTGTGCACTACACGTTAATTATTTTACTCTTCAGGTAATATTTGTTTTCTTTTCATTCTGAGGGATTTTGCAATTAATTAATCGACTTTAGTTTAGGACAATTTGGACTATTGTAGACATTGTATTACTTAAGAGAATTAGTTGAAAATATGAAATGTTTTTTTTAATTATGTACATATTCAGTCTGGTGTTTATGCTGACGGTGACAATACAAAGTTTCCACATCAGCACAGGTGTAAATGCAATGGACGTAATATATATATATATGGACGTAATATATATATATATATGTGTACTTTTGAGAAGGCAAAATCTATGCTGAAACAAACTCATTAAAGTGGTTACTAAGTCAATTGCTCATTTTCCCAAATTATCAACATACAGTTTATATCACACAATATTCAAAGATTAGTCTAATTGCCCTTCAAAATAATAAAATAATAATAATTTGTTACTTCTAAGTATGAAATTTTATTAACTTATGGTTACAAAAGGTACAAGCGTATATAATATAACAGATCATCATGTTAAGAAAGGTCTTTAATTACCTACTTTTGACGTACTTTTGCCTACTATATATGTTTGTATGCAGGGTCATATGTACATCTATCCTCGTTACATTAGCTTTCATGGCAATGACATCTCTGGATGTGTGACTCAGGTTTGGCTCTGGATAAGATATGATTGATTCTCTTTGTTTGTTTGCTTGCTTTTATTAGTGTTGTTTATGTAATCTCTGGGGCATGGGTAGGTGCAACAAGAAACTACAACTCAAAAACAGCAGAATCAGAAAAATTGAAATATGATCGATCAGTATAGCTGTATAGGTCTCACTCATTGATCGATGGTGTACGAAGTTTACGATAGTAGCTTAGTTTAGTTTTGTGGCATGCACAATGGCAATGCTATAGTGATGAGTCCTTGTCTGAGCTTCTTTCACGCTGTGTCTCATCTGGTATCTATAGTTTTGTGGCATGCACAATGGCAATGCTATAGTGATGAGTCCTTGTCTGAATATGACTACAGGGACCCGTATGCAGTAGAGCAAGAAGAATATGTTGGTGATCAACTTAAACCGTTGGCTCCGGATCCACGGTCTAGTTCGTTGGATGCAAGTGAAAAACAGGCTGAGTATGTTGGTGATCAACTTAAACCGTTCGCTCCGGATCCACTGTCTAGTTCGTTGGATGCAAGTGAAAAACAGGCTGAGTATGTTGGTGATCAACTTAAACCGTTATTCGGATCCACCGTCTAGTTCGTTGGATGCAAGTGAAAAACAGGCTGAGTATGTTGGTGATCAACTTAAACCGTTGGCTCCGGATCCACCAGAGGCGGATTTACATGATCCACTAGGGGGTCCATGGACCCCCCTGAAAAAAAAATTATTACCTATATATATGTATATTTTAGTATAATCGTAAAAAAATTATTCTACTTAAAAATAATTACGGACTTCAAAAAATATTTCGAAAGAAAACTCTACATTTTACCTATAAAAATATTTTTATAATCGTAAAAAATTATTCTACTTAGATAAAAATTACGGACCCCGAAAATTATTTCTGGTCCGCCACCTGGGATCCACCCGCCTAGTTCGTTGGATGCAAGTGAAAAGCAGGCTGAGTATGTTGGTGATCAATTTAAACTGTTGGGTCCGGATCCACCGCCTAGTTCGTTGGATGCAAGTGAAAACCAGGCTGAGTATGTTGCTGATCATCTTAAACCGTTATTCGGATCCACCGCCTAGTTCGTTGGATGCAAGTGAAGAACATGTACAGGCTGAGTATGTTGGTGATCAACTTAAACCGTTGGCTCCGGATCCACCCGCTCAGTTCGTTGGATGCAAGTGAAGAACAGGCTGAGTATGTTGGTGATCAACTTAAACCGTCGGCCCGGATCCACCGCTCTAGTTCGTTGGATGCAAGTGAAAAACAGACAAGTCAGCAGACAACTCAAAGGAATTATTACTATCTTACGATCATCATCGGCATTATGCTCATCGGAGGATTCCTTCTTTTTTGGTCGCACTGGATCGAGGATGTGGACCTTTAGGGATATATATTTCCTCCCTGTCTTTTTTTCATTTTTTCATTTTTTTAGCAATGTGACAGCCATGCAGCTATGTGATATATTGTAACACCTCTTTTATCAATTCTGATCACCAAATCATATGCGCACGACTTTACCACAATAAATTTACTTAAATGGATTGATATGTAAATTAAGTAGCCGTGTAATATACAGTATGAATAAAATAGTAATCTACGCGCATGTTTTAAATGGATTGACATGTAAATTAAGTGGTAGTGCAATATATATCATGAATAAAATATTATTATTTTTTGAGACAATCATGAATAAAATAGTAATTAAAAGATAACGTGAAAAAATGTCAGTTTATTAATTATAAGCCGAGTCGGTTACAACTAGTAAAACCGTTTCTATAAAACCTGCTTGGATCGTCTTTCAATTTCCAACTACCTAGCTATCGTCTTCTTAATTATTTCTGATCAATAACACTGTTTACTACATTACGACCGTAATCTCTTCAGTGATGGCGGCGCCGGTGGAAAGATGGGCGAAAACGGCGGCGGAGGAAAGATGGGAGAAAGTGGCGGCAGAAGCATGGAAGAAAGCAGGGCCGGAGGAAAGAAGGGCGATAGCGGCAGCGGTGGAGGAAAGAAGGGCGATAGCGGCGGCAGAAGCAGAGACTGGTCGTCGATCCGAATTAATGAAACAACGTACGCTGCTTTCCACGCATGGCTCTTCTGCTCTATTGAACGCCTCCTCCTCCGCAAGTTCTTCCTCCTATCATCGGTCTTTGTTCAACTACGCAAGTTCTTCCTCCGCCTATCCGACTTTGTCCAACTCCGAGGTTTGATATTCCAGCATCCCTCTTCTTCTTTTTTTTTTCTTCTTCTTTCTTTTTAGTTCGGTAATTTTGATCGTCCAACCCCCAGGGCTTGAATTTCCATGCATGTAATGTTGCATTCAAGAAATTTCCTTTGTTTTTTTCTTCTTCTTTTTCCTCTTCTTCTTGAATAAGATTTGCGCATGCATGCTGTACGGTGTATTAACGCTCTTAATTTGCCTGCTAAAATCAAAATTTTTATAGGGAAATATTGTGTTCCAGTTAATTCTTCTCTCTCCAAGCCTAAGGGGCTTTGTATATATTGTAGAAAACGGAAATAATGGACTATGAATTGAAAAATATGAAGGAAAACTGAATTTTATTTGATCTATTTTTATACAAGCTAGGTCCAGCCTTGATCCGTATGATTTTACAAAAGAATACAAAAAAACTTTACTGGATAACCTTATTTTATTTCAAATATTATTCTATCAATATCTCAAAGTACTAGCTAGTCAACCCTTGACTCTTCATTACTGCGTACACACCAGCTAGGGCAAGAGACTTCCCACCAAAAACTCTTCTTTATCTTGATCTACCAGAATCGTATGTTGACCCTCTGATTTGAACTTGATTCTTCTTGGATAAATGGGTAATCCTTGCTTTGATAAACTTCACTTAAATTTATTTAATTCATATTCTTGCACCTGTACTTGAATTTTGACTGTAGTTTGCTGCATTTGAAAAACATTCTGCCGTTTTTGTGCATGTATACTTGCTTTATTTGGCTGCTATTTGTGCATACTTACCTAATTATTTGGTTGCTTTTGAGTTGACTTGCATACTACTTGCATTCTGCCTTTGTTAATACGCGCGTATTAGTTCCATTTTTCTATTTTGTGCAGATTGTGTTTAGTCTGTTGAGAATATGCTCATTTTTTGTCCTATAACTGAAAATATTTGGTCTTTTGGCCCTGCTTTATGGGAAGATTTGGTTCCCCTTCTTTCAATATCTTTCATTGGTGGAAGATTATTTCTTCTAACAATGATCTGTCCTCCTCTCAAAAAAAAAAAAAAAAAAACAATAATCTGGCTAGCTTGTTGGGACATGGGACATGGGGATACGGAAGTTTTTTTTAAAAAAAAAAGACACGGGTACGGGGTCAAAATGTAAATATTACAAATATATGGACTAAAATGTAATTATCAAAAAATATAGGGACTAAAATGTAATTATAAAAAATATAGGAACTAAATGATAAATTTGACTCCAATTAACTAATAATATTGTCATATATTCAACACTTTTACTGCTTTCATGAGCTCGCACTCTAAATTACAAAACATCACACTTATAATTTTCATAATGATTTTGCAAATACATACTCATCGTCAACCTGCAAAATACATAGCTTTCTGTAAATTTCAAAATCATTTATACATAAAATAGTACTGTAAAAGATCGAAGAGTAGCATCATATATAATGTTATATTTCAACATCATCTTCATCATCTCAAACCTGTGTCGCTTTTAGGTAGAAAAGTATCCAAAATCCTGTAAAAGTGTTTATTTTTTCGACACGCGTGTCCAATTTTTTTTAAAATTCCGATTCGGCCCGATGGCGTGTCCGACACGCGTGTCCAAATTTTTTTAAAATTCCAATTCAGCCCGATGATGTGTATGGCACGGTGTCGGCGTGTCCGAGGTGTAGGGCTGTAAATGAACCTAAGTATTCGATTCGATCCCGAGTATTCGCTCAAAAGCTCGATTCGGCTCGGTTCGTGGGTTCGAACTTTGTTTTAACCTTACAAATTAGATATTCGTGGTCGAGCCGAACATGTTCGAACATGTTCGGCCGGATATCATAAATTCATATACGAGCTCGAAATAACATGTTTTTTAAAACCGAGCATAACATGTTCGATTTTTTTAAAACCCAGTTGTTTTAACATGTTCGAACGGTTCGACATGTTCGAGCGAATCGAGCCGAGCTTTTTCCCCAAATACCGCATCAACCCGGAGCCGAATAATGAAAATATAAGGCTCAACCCATTTCGAGCCGAGCCGAACCTAAGGTTCGAACATACGAGTTTGAGCCAACCCTCGCCAGTGGTTCGCTCGCTTACTGTGCCTACCGAGGTGTGTCTGTGTCCGGTGCGTGTCCGACACGCGACACGCCTGCAAAACGGAGTGTCTGTGCAACATATAGGTTCGAACGATACATTCTTCATCTTTATGCATATTTGGATAGCTAGACGTAAAGGCGTCTTTAAAAGTAGTTGGGTCTTTAAAGTGCTTTACTCACTCAGTAGTAAGATCAAGAGCTTACCGTTTGTACTAGCACCAATTAGTGTTAATAAATGTGCTACTTTATTTCCTTATCATTTAAGAGTATGACAATCTGTCCAACACCCCACTCAATTGTTGGCAATTTGTCCAATATTTGTACAATTTTTTTTTCAAGAGTGTGGGCAATTTCTCCCAAAAGTGTGGGCAATCTCTCACAACACCCCTCAAGTATGGGTAATCTCTCCCAACACTTAGCACAATTTTTTTTTAAAATAATGTTCCAACCATGGTTCGATCCCGTGACTTTTGGCAAACGTTTATCGTTGTACTAAAATCAATTGTTGTTAATAAATATGATATTTTATTTCCTTATCATTTAAGAGTGTGGGCAATTAATGTGTGTCCCAACACCGAGCTTTATTATTTTGTCAATAGTTTAGATCAGCTAAATAATAGTGATAATTGTTTTGTTAATGATCGGTTGAATGTTGAGCAGCCTGATGTGAATGTTATTTGTGAATGTTTTCATATCAATTCTCCTCTTTAATTTATAGGTCGTTGTAAAAGATTTGACCTGCACACTGCACGAAAATTTTGTTACATTTCAGGTAATATATATGTTTTCTTTTTCATTTTGAGGGTGATTTGTGTAGTGGTATATATAATAAATTAAGTCCGTGATTGCTATATATATGGTTGTATGCAGGGTTGTATGTACCTCTTTCCAAGTTACATTTTCTTTCATGGCAACGACGTGTGTGGATCTGAAACTCAGGTTAATTTGGTACCTGTTGATTTCATATATATATTAATTTAATAATATATACACAACAATTAGTCACAACAATTAATGAACATAACTCAATATTATTGTATGATTATTACCGTATCATCAAGGCTAATTTGTTCTCCCTCGATCTCAGAGAATCATCCATATTGAAGAAATTTCAGCTGTTGGTAAAATACCAGGTGTGATATGCAAATATCCACCTGCTATCAAGATAACTACTGCCGGACAGGAGGTATTTAATTACAAGATCGAATATATATATATATACCATTGTCACAATTAATGCATGTTAGGAGGTCTCACAATGTCTAACAGTGTATACGTTTTTCTTTCTTACATTTTGGACAGTACATCTTCTCTTGTTTTGCTTCAAGAGAAGAAGCCTTTACACTTATAAATGATGTTTATGCAAAGCCCGGCAACCGGCCTAGGCAACTTGGACTCGCTTTGCAGGAGGAAAAATCTAAAAGATACTCGTTATGGTAAGCTTATTTTTAACACATCATTGATCAGTTTACTTTGACCAAGGGTTCTCGGCCTCGGCCTCGGCCTCGTCATTGCTATAATATTCGCCATGCACCACGACTTTCATTCTTGAATCAACCCAGCAAAACAACATAAATGTGAACTTCAAAATCCCCTGTCCAAATTAATCCAACATATGGATTAAAATTTGACAACATAATGGTTGGTGATTTTGAAGTTTGATTATCATGTTGTATATATATCATGTCTCATGTCTTCTCATGTCTTTTGCTTTTTATATATATATAATATATTAGTCTGATTCAATGTGTGTTTTGCATGAATATGTGGACAGGGACTCTTATGCAGTTGAACAAGAAGAATATGTAAAGTCTTTGGCCACTACAAATACAGATATTGCAGTGGCACTGACCTCTAGCCAAGATCGACTTGACTTGCATGAAAGGTAATGAATGCTTGGAGTGGTTTATTTTTTATTTTTTTAAATTTCACAATTAATTAAAGGCGAACAACATATATAAAATACGGACTTTATAAAATCCCCGTCCAAAATAAAACCTGAACTACACTTTTATGATATCAATCAACTAATTAATTTGAACATTGAAGAAACTAGGCCTGGGCTCCATTGACAAAATCAGATGGATGCAGAAACACCGAGATGGCCTGGGTCTGGGATGAGTGCTACATTCAATGATTTTGCTGTGTTTGTCTCCACGATGCTATCACCGGTTGGCGTAAGAGGATTCAGAAGCAGGCTGTAATGGGTCACAGAGTCCTCAGATATGACAAAGTCGCTGACCAACAAGTTGTCACTTAAGCAACATCTGCTCGCTTTAAAGATGCATGAAGGTGGATGCTCTCGTGTGATCATCCGGGATGTCGAACACAATATTGCTTTGATTTAAGCGAGTATTGGTAGTTTAAGATCGGGCATGATGATGCAATTTAACTTTGTTGGTATCACCGCCAAGATCATATGAGAATTTTGTGCGCTTTATTGCTGGAGAGACAGCGTCATTGGAGCATGTTGTAGGCATCTTCCATAATCAAGAGCTAAGCAGTATAATTCAAGAGAGTAAAGTGTACGCATAATCGGGTCAGTCGTTTGTCATGGTTAGCAGCTGGCTAAAAGGAATGCAAATCTGGTCTCAACCAATCTGTGGTGTTGACAAGCAGGTGGAGCTTCAGTCCATACTCACCAGTCTCTAACTCACGAGAATAGTCAATACTTAATTCCAGTAGACTTGGTCAGGTATCCGAACTCAAGAATCAAGAGTTGAATCTGCGGAACTGCAACTGGGTCATGCTAGGTGAAAGTCTCATTGATCGAAGTATCTGTACCGAGTGAAAGTCACCGAGTAGTAGTGGGAATGTCTAAGTCTCGAAGCCTGGCTGATAAAAGCCGATGATTCCATCCGCAGCCAGGTGGCATCTCGAATTCAATCATGAACAGCGTCTGTGGTGGTTCTCGCATCTGTGGTTCAAGTCCCGCAGAGTAAAGCCTCGCTAGAATCTGCGTGAACATGTCTCGAGGTGGAGTTCTCTATCCTGAGTTAAGTCTCATCTGGAGAAGTCTAACCTAAATTCTCGCTTTTGTTCACATTTGGTCACCAAAAATCCGAACCAACCGCAACTGCTTGGTTGAAGTTGAATCAAGAACTCAAATGGGAAAGTTTTCAATCGAGGCATTACATCCTCAACCGCAATCACATCTTGTCCGTGATCAAGTTCAACTGGCTAGTCACATCCGCTCTCAACTCCACCAAGTCACCAATCATAACAGCAGAGGATTCATCTCAATCTCTGAGGTTCTTATCTCAAGCTTGGTTTCATCCTGAGTTCACTCATCCGGAGGAATCACATCCAGAGCCGTTAAGTCTGGCGAGGAATTCGCAAGTACATCCGTATTCAAGAATGCATCTCGCATAAGTACATCCGCTTATGAAATCATTGATCGTGGACGCAGAGTTCGGGCCGGGCGTGAGATTGTTAAGAAAGGACTCGACCTCTCAAAGCAGGCAAGTCGCCTAAGCAAGTCGCAGGACAACGCCAAAGAGAGGTACTCTCAAAGCAGAGTAATATCAGCAGGTACGCCGCATGGTGGTATATCGCTGCGTATGTCGCCAGGTATATCGTTAGTGGTATGCCAAACAGGGCAATGTCACCGGCAAATATCGCGAGGTTACGCCTGGTGGAAAGCCGCAGACTTCACATCTCGGTATTTTAAATAACCCACCGATGAAGTTAGCGACACGCAGTCTGTGCTTTGGTGACTATAAATACACATCCGCTGTAACCTAGAATATTAGCGTGTCGCTAGGCAGAGAGATAAGCAAAGAATCATGTATGCACCGCGTAATCAGAATCTCCAGCGATAATAAAATCTCCTCGCTTCACCTCGTGGTTTTTTATCTCTCCTGCCGGTAGGCGGCTTTCACGTTAAATCAGCGTTATTGCTTTGTGTAGTTTATTCTTTCTCGCTTATTCTTGATTATTGCAACTGCTTGTATCCCCGACGGTCCCGCTATAACAAACCGCATAATTAACATTATGATATATCGTTGATTTGAACGCATATTTATGTAAAGAAAGCAACTTATTCATAAAATACTTAGGTCGTGAATCGATTAACATAGATAATAAAGTTGTCTCTGATACCACATGTAAATTAAACGGTAAATTCAGAGTACTTAATAGCCGCAAGAAATCATCGTGATCGCTTCCTACATCCATCGTTACTGATCACGCTCTCCGCTGTTCCGCCTTGACGAGAGTATTCCACATCTCTCCTCGCCTACATCCATTATGCACTGCTTTTCAGATGCCGATGATGGAGAAACATCGCTTTTATACGCTAGAGAGAGTACTTAAATTGAACTCATTTGAACATTAGCCTTTTAATCTCGCCGTCTGATCGTGCGAAGTTTTAATCGCATTAAAACTCCTTTTAAATAACCAATAAATAATAAATAAAGATATTTCCTGCGAAAACTACAATTTCTATAAAACTACTATTACGTGATGAGCGAATTAATCGCCAATAAAAGCCTCACGAATATGACTAATTCTTTGCACTTTAATCAAGAGTTACGTATTGGTATACGGCCAAAAGTATATTAATTTGTCAATGATCGAGCCAGTTAAATTGTGCCTTGATTTGATGTCTTTTTTCTATATATTGTTCTGATTCAATGTTTTGCAATGTGACAACTAATTAATTAATAGGAACAAAGACGTTAAGACTGCGCGCACAGACATCATCGGGGAAATGTCTTTCTTCAGGACTGGAAGAAGAAAATGCATCGGGAAGGTAGTGGTCTACTGATCTTGTTCTTGTTCCTGTACGGCCGGGGTTACGTTTAGGAATTAGGATAGTGTGATTTGATTCTGAGGCGATCGAATTTATGAATTTTCTGAATGTCGGATATATATTCAAATATTTATATATCTATAACTTGAAAGTGTGAAATTAATGATCAAGAAACCAATTGTTCTTCGAAAAGAAATAGAGCCTCGTTCAAATTGAGCCTGCACTAAAAATTTGCGCCGCTTCTAAAAAAAAAAAAAACAGAATCAAAATATATATATAAAAATAAAACAAAAACTGGCAAGTAAAGCGATAATACGGCTTGGGCTTAAAAAACCTACTTATTTAGCCTCTCATATCCAGCTTTAAAAAACAAAAATTATCAGAAATACTGCAAGATTCAAACCAAGCTCCTCACGCCTCAGATACTTGGTCATTTAACTCATTGCCTAATGTGATTCTACTGCTCATATAAATACAAAGATATATAATATTACGCTGTAATTTCACGCACTTTAAATTATCGATTCGTGGCCCGCCATTACTTCTTCGTCACTCTACAAGCGCCTGAGCTGAAATTAAAATCGATCGAATAAAACATGAGTCAAATTAATAATGAATGAAAGTTTAAGCCCGCACATGTATGTATGTATGCTGGGAAATTGAATAAAAAGATGTGATCGAGTCGTCAAATATTCTGCTTTACTTTTTCCAATTTTAATTTGCAATTCTTTTTGTTGCAGTCAACTTTATTGATCATCTTGAGCAGAAGAAGAACCACCAAACTAAGTTTCTTCAAACACATGATGTGATCACACCAAAGAAGTCGGCTCTATTAATATTGCCACCTGACCAATTCTTGCTAAAAACCTTCCAAATTGCTCCGGCATAACATATAAATATATATATAGGCATGCAGCCAAGTGTGGATATATGATAAATGTGAGAGTACATCTCTCATTGGATATAAAAGTGATATAATCGTTTTTAATGCTAAAGAAAATCGTAATACGCTTTGACGGAAGAAAAGACTCCATGCTTTTTATCAATCATTAAATTGAGCATATAGATTTCCTCCTTTATAGTGAGAGTATAAAAGATAAAACTACATAGAAAACCTCTATAAATAATGTTTAATTTATATTTTAGCTAATTTAATATTATTATATCGATAAATTAATAATTTATTAATTTAAAGAGGCTTAATGTATAACCTTAAATTTCTCTGCTCCAACGACTACTTTCAACGTATATTGGCTTGTATTTAAAAATAAATTACAAAAACAGCCCAGCCGTGACATTCTATGAATGTACATTCACAAATTATTTGAATTCGACAACGCCTAACTCTTAAGTCAAGAATGAGAGATTTAAACATTTAACTCAATATGATTTCAAGCTCAATAAAAAACAAGCCACTATATTAATTTTACTGTATAATCTTAGAATTTCACCTAAGACATACATAATTATTAATTTATGCTTCGCGACTAATATATACAATCGATTTCAAAAAAGCTTATTATCTGATATTTTATCGACGTAGCCCACTTTGACGTGACAAATTATTAATTTTATCGGCGTTATTAATTTATCGGTGATTAATTTATGGCGCTTTTATGTGAATTCAAATAAATGAAAAAATAATGATAAAATCTGAAATAATCCTAACCCAATTTAAATCAAACTATCAAACTTAACTTAAACTTTAATAACAACTATATTTATCTCTTCAAGATTATTCGATAAAATCTTCTAATACTTCTCCTCACCCATACGGTCGCTTCGGATAATGTAGCTGTTTTTTCGATATATTTTAAGCGACTGACAGCAGATTCCACCGGCGCTTTTCTCTGAATTACATTACTGCGATATTTTACAATCGTAATATCGCATGAACCCTCGCCTGATCATCTTTTTCCGAAGAAAAAACTTCTGCACAATATCTTTCTTGCAATCATAGTTATCCTTCTTGCAATCATCATATTTGATTAGCTGCATATATACATTACGTTAGCTGTGTTTTTTGTTCATATGTTTTATTAGACTGCATCTGTTCTTTTATATGTTGTTATCTATGCAATTTGTCTTCGTGGGTCAAAAATAAAAAGAGAGAGAGATCTGATTTTGGACCACTTCTGTCTTATTCTCATTTTTCCTTTGAATCATTAGTGTCATATTATTGGTGCTTCCGTTTGTTTTTAAAAAATTTAATAAAAAAACCAGCTGCCTTGTGCGTCATATTTTTGGAGTCAAAAATATTTTATTAGCTGTTAAGAAGAAAATTAAAAAAATCTGGTCATAGCAACAGTATTTTTCTTTTGGCATCTACTTCATCTCTATTTTAGTGTGATTAGAAATGAAGATCAAGTGCAGCAGTCCAATTTGAGGCCAAATCATAATCAACCAATCAATTTTTCAATACAACAAACTAATTGACCGGAAATGGAAAGAGACGTATACCGGAGCGACGCTCCAACACATCGCACTACGACTCCGAAAAGAACGCCGAGTGGAGACGCCTCCAAAATCACAAC